>CACRXK020015344.1:1119-11487 GCA_902702795.2 Paramuricea clavata
ACAAAGAGAAGGTTTTTGGGCTTATAAACTGAATTCGTTTGAACCGCATGGGTTGAATTTAAAAGACTTTGTTTGAACAATAGAGTTAATCAAGCGAATTATTATAATTAGGATATGGACAGTTTAAATAGTTGAAATTACGTGTACACATGTAATCTGAAGAAGGGGCTTGCCCCGAAACGTAATCATGAAAAAGTTGTTATATGAGCTCTGATGTATCATTGAATGATTTATATAAATGTTGGGCTCCAGAGAAAGTTGCCTCAGTGATAGATTTATATATATATATATATATATAATTTATTATATATATATATATATATATATATATATATATATATATATATATATATATATATATATATATATATATATATAGTTTTTCGTTTTACCTCAAAAAACCACAACAGTCTGTTTCATCCGTATAGGGATCATCAGGTGGTTGATTCCTATACGGATGAAACAGATGATTCCTATACGGATGAAACAGACTGTTGTGGTTTTTTGAGGTAAAACGAAAAACTATATTACGCTCTATCTATATGGTATTGAGCACTGTTTGTGTTTCGTAAACCAAAATCTTAAGCTATATATATATATATATATATATATATATATATATATATATATATATATATATACGAATAGGTTTGTGTATACGAAACGCAAAGAGTGCTCAATATCATAAAGATAGAGCAAATGTAGAATTTCTCTTACCTCAAAATTCCGCAACAGTCGGCTGTTTCATCAGTAAAGAATCATCAGGCGGTATATATATATATATATATATATATATATATATATATATATATATATATATATATATATATATATATATATATATATATATTTATGTCTCCACCTTCCCTTTGAGTTTATGAGGATCAAACAGCGTTGCATTAACCGAGCTTGGTTTACTGGCATGCAGGCACAAAATTTTAGACGACACTTTTATGGGAAAAATTTTGGCTATGAATATAGTTCATAGCCGCTTTATTGAAAATATTTAATGAAATAACATATTCTCTGACATCAAAATTCTCGACATAGTCAGCGACTAATTCTTTAGAGAGTTTTTGAGTAACAACGTTTTGGTGCGCTAAAGCTGAATTCAAATTTTTACCCTCAGTTTGGTTAATGAAGCCGTGAAAATGTAAAGAAAAACCATGCGTAAAACCTGAAACAAGTGTTTTGCTATCGTCAGGGTTATAACCCTGTAAAAATGAATTAAGATGATTTATTTGTATGGGGGTTGGGAGCGGCATTGCGCTTATCGGACCTAGCGTTTCGGTTCTGATCTCGTTTTGGTAGGCCACGAAAATTACATCTTATGGCTGGGTGAGAGCCAGCGCATTTAAAACAAGTGTGCTTAAACTCACAACCCGAACATTCCTCGCCTTTGTGAAATCTAAAACAATGGCCGCGAGGTATACTAAGAAAAGGCAATTTGGTAGTATTAGTGACAGCGCGTTGCCCAGGGCCGACTCTATTGGTAGGATACTGCGATCTTAGCCACAATTCCCAATGCACATTGGCCCAAGACACCGCGCTGCGTTCTTTCTGTCTCAGAAAACGAAAATTTTCATCGTAAAAACGCCAATTATGGCCTCGATCTGCTAGGTCCTGCACAATATCGCCGTACTTCATGAGTGCGGGGGACTCATGAGGATATTTTTGTGTGTACACCCCGACAAAAATTCGGAAAGCGCTCATCCAGGTCGCGATATGGGCGACCTTTTGTGGTTTGTGGACAGGCTCAAACGAAAGAGAGGGATGAAGACCATCATTAGAGGTCTTTACACTCAATTGAAATTTGGTGTCGACCGCCCCGGGATTGCTCAACAAAGACCCAAAATCAATATATTCGTCGTTCCAAATTTTGTTTTTTAATTTTGTTGTGATCCTGGAGTCAAGAGGCAAATGGATCGATGCATAGGGTTGACTTGGCATCGCAGAATAAGAGGAAGGCTCACCTGCAACGGCGGAATGCACGGACTGTAAGGCTTCTTCCACAATACCAGGAACAATGGCGGGTTGTTCAGTCGAGGTGGTTGCTCCCATCGCGACAACTGGGGCCTCAACAACAGCGTCCGAAAACTCCGCTTGATGGTGTGGTGTGAGTCGCCGAGTAACTTCAGCAGTAACTGTTGACACGATCTGCTGAAGAAGCTGTGGGGAGATGGTACCAGCATCAGGCGCTGCCGATGTGCTGGCGACGCTGACGGGTTCGCGTACGGTTGAGCTCGTTGTTGCACCAGCGGACGGGGAAGCAATGGTTGGCTCTAAGACAATGGTCGAACTGCGGGTCTGCACACGAGGTCGCTGTGACGGCGATGGATTGGCCGGAGATTTCGACGACTTGCGTTTCAAACTCTTAGAACCTTTAGGTGGCATAATGAACTGAAAGAGAAATTACTGCAAAATGGATTAGAAGTTAGTTGCCCCTCTGAACGAAGATTGTGCAAGGAACGAGAACGCGATCGATGAATAGGAGAATTTTAACTGACTGGGTCAAGCTTGGCCACACTAAAACGGTGACCGCACCACTTGCCCAAAACGCCAGATGGAAAAAACGAGGGCGAAGCCTCGACTTACAGTTCATGAAAACATTTTCATTAAATGAGGGCGAAGCCTCTGACAAAATCTCGACGAAGCGAGAGGTTTTGAAATAATTAAATGAGGGCGAAGCCTGTGACAAAATCTCGACGAAGCGAGAGGTTTTAAAAAAATAAAAAATAAATTTTGAGGGCGAAGCCTCAACAGGGATCACAGCGAAGTGCGATCCGTATAACAACAAATATTGAGGGCGAAGCCTCAACTCACCACAAAGGGTGAGATATTTGTATTTTAACAAGTAATGGTATATAAATGAGAATAAGAAAATCAAATAAAAATGCGACCACCTGTGTGCTAAGCACAGCGTGAAAGAAACTGAATGGCCTTGAGGATGGCGCCCCGATAACTTCTATACAAAGTATATTGAGCTCTGCGGGTGTAATGGACGCCATCAGGCAGAAAAGGCGAAATGGTTGGCTGAGTAAAGCCTTTATGTCTCCAACAGAAGACATTGTGCTTATCTTCTAACACAACCGTAAGGTACTGGTTCAAGATCGCAACCTTCTCATTAAATTTTGGAGAAGAGGCCCGATTGGTTACCAAACACACGCCAACCACTCTGACGGATGGAACCCCGAGCAACATGCGCACTAGATCGTCAATTCTCGATCCCACAGTTTCGGGTTTTTCCAAGGTTAAGTCATTTGTTCCAACCTCTAAAATAACAATGTTGGGCTGAAACTGGGTAACCCTGTTGAAATCAAATTGAACTAATTTGTCAACAGTCCTCCCCCCAACACCATGCAGTTTGATAGCTACATTGTGCATGTTAAAATTTAGGGCAGCGCGAACATCGAATTTGGATCTTAAATCCCGATGCATGCGCTTCACAAAGGAATGACCAAATACCAGTACCTTTGGATTGGATAAAGCCATAATAGAAGAGAATAGGTGAAAGAATGATTGTGTAAAAAAGAAATGTATCGCTAACCTGAAAATAGGACCAAAATGATGTTGAAGATAAATTCTGAGTTCTTCACTTGACCACTGATATTGGAGACTTGCAAAATATCTAAGTTATCTTGGTTTAATACCAAGAGATCGACCTTGATCTTGGCCCAGCTGTTACGTAGTTTCAAGTGCTCTAAATTTCCTTCCTCTTCAACAGGCGCGCCAGGGATTAACATTAAATATAATTAAATTGTTACTCACTTATCTAATTAGTTCAGGTGTGACATAAAAACCCATATTTCGTGGGAAATATTTCTATATATAGACATGTATCGAGTTTGGAATCATATATGAGTAGAGTGCTCAATACCGTAGCAGAGCTGATAAGATTAGAAGACAAACTTGAATTACTTCATATGAACTTTATTTCACTACAAATTGAATTCGTATGACAAGACGAGTCTTGCCACACTCATCAGGAGAATTTAGATCATTAAATAACAGCTAATAACTAGTTATTAGTTATAATAATAACTAATAACTAATTATTTAAATTCACCTGATGAGTGTGGCAAGACTCGTCTTGTCATACGAAACAAATCTGTAGTGAAATAAAGTTCATATGAAGTAATTCAAGTTTGTCTTCCAATCTTATATATATATATATATATATATATATATATATATATATATATATATATATATATATATATATATATATATATATATATATATATATATATATATATATATATATATATATATATATATAGTTTTTCGTTTTACCTCAAAAAAACCACAACAGTCTGTTGTGGTTTTATATATATATATATATATATATATATATATATATATATATATATATATATATATATATATATATATATATATATATATATATATATATATATATATATTATACACTATATATATATATATATATATATATATATATATATATATATATATATATATATATATATATATATATATATATATATATATACGAAACGGAAAGAGTGCTCAATATCATAAAGATAGAGCAAATGTAGAATTTTGCTTACCTCAAAATTCCGCGACAGTCTGTTTCATCAGTAAAGAATCATCAGGCGATATGACAAGTTTCGAAAATAGGCTGCTTATATGTGTTTTTGCCGAAACGTGGGTTGTGTGGGTGAAACAAAGCATGCATTCATCTATTGTTTGCGTTGTTTACGCCGAAATACCTAATCGAACTGTGAGAGTGTATTGTTTGCGTTGTTTACGCGAAATTTCTTCCTATGTCTGCACGTAGATATAATTTCCATTCTTTTATTGAGTAAACAGTTTTGGTTTTCTTTCAAAATACAAAATATTCCCTCTAAATATAAATTACATCGTTTTGATCCTCCCGTATACGAAACAGCGCGTTTCAAAATTTGCCAATTGATATTAAAATCTTTCTTGTTATCTTTCAATGTCCCAATATATTTCGAAAGTTCAGTTTTGTTTGAGTGCTCTTTATGCTCGAAAGTATAGTTATACGGTTAGCCAAACGCTCTTTAAATGTAGGTGATGCCGTGCCAATATAATTCATGATCTTGTTTGGGGTGCTTGTTGTGACTGTTGCTTTGTATACTATGTCCTTAGTCCTGCATTGTTTCTGAAGTGGGCCTATTTCGTTTTTTGAACAACTGCAATTGACAGTGCCCTTGCCCTGTGCCTGGTTCTTCCTAGCTATATGTATATGGTGCTTAGTGATTATAGACTTATAACATTGCTCATGCAGCTATAACTTACATTTACTGTATTTCTGTTAAAGATCTTATGCAGCTTCTGGTGCGATGGAAAATGCTTGTCAATATAAGGTTAAGAAAATTACGCCCTATGTTAGTGCTGACATTCATGCTAAATGGTTGGTTGAACCAAATGATATTAGGCTACGTTGCCTATTTCTGCGTGCTTGCTGTTGTGCGTGTTGAGTGTAGTTAAGATCATGACTGAAGTTGCTATGGTCAAGTACGTTTTGGTAAGCAGGTGCAGATTCCATAAATGTTTGCTCATCTGATGAAAGCAGTGCAATGCGCTTGTTAATTGATGTAGGTAGCTGCCTTATAATGCTAGGTGGATGGTTAGAGTACCTATTTATGTATAGCGGATCGTTCCTGGGCTTCCTATAGGGCCTATATTTTCCGTTGTTAAGATCGAAAGTTACATCTAAAAAGTTTACTATGCGTAAGTTTGATTCGGCAGTGATTTTTAGGTCAAACAGCTCGAAAATTTTGTGAAGTTCTTTCCTTGTTTTGTCTGCTAAGCGTGCCGATTTACTTCTTATGAGGGCCAAACCGTCGTCTCTATATAGACCGATGCTTTCTTTGCCAAACTTCTTACTTAGGTGATTTAGGATGAAAAGGCCAACTAATTCACATATTTCGACGCCATCATGGCGGCCCATGGTAACGTCAAACAAACCTTCACTATCTTTTTTAGTCCATGGTTTTCCGGTGTTGAAAAGCAGAGATTTTCTGGCGTGTTTTATGATCAAAATATCATTATTCGAAATGGTAGTTAAATTAGAAGCCCAAGACAATGCTTGATCTAAGAGATTTTCCGAAATGGATGGGTAAAAATCAACGATGTCAAACGAAATAAAACTATGTCTTTCTTTGTCTTTTATATTTCCAAACCATTCAATTACTTGTTTTGTATTTCTCGACTGGTTCGACCGGCATTTTGGATTGTTTTCGAAATTTTCTTTGTGGTCTTTTAAATATATAAATGCTTCACTTTTTTTCATTTTTTCATTTTTGTCGCCGATTCCTAAATTGTTCGAAATGTCTTTTAGTTCAGAGTCAATTTCGTCGATAGTGTCATCGGATCCTTGTTTATATGTTTTTGTAATGTTGTCATGTTTCGAGCTGTTTGACCTAAAAATCACCGCCGAATTAAACTTACGCATAGTAAACTTTTTAGATGCAACTTTCGATCTTAACAACGGAAAATATAGGCCCTATAGGAAGCCCAATGACGATCCGCTATACATAAATAGGTACTCTAACCATCCACCTAGCATTATATAAGGCAGCTACCTACATCAATTAACAAGCGCATTGCACTGCTTTCATCAGATGATCAAACATTTATGAATCTGCACCTGCATACCAAAACGCAATTGACCATAGCAACTTCAGTCATGATCTTAACTACACTCAACACGCACCACAGCAAGCACGCAGAAATAGGCAACGTAATATCATTTGGTTCAACCCAACATGCATTTAGCACGAATGTCAGCACTAACATAGGGCGTAATTTTCTTAACCTTATTGACAAGCATTTTCCATCGCACCACAAGCTGCATAATATCTTTAACAGAAATACAGTAAAAGTAAGTTATAGCTGCATGAGCAATGTTAAGGGCACTTCATGTCAATTGCAGTTATTCGAAAAACGCAATATGCCCACTTCAGAAACAATGCATGACTAAGGACATAGTATACAAAGCAACAGTCACAACAAGCACCCCTAACACGATCATGAATTATATTGGCATGACATCAACTGCATTTAAAGAGCGTTTGGCTAACCATAACTATACTTTCGAGCATAAAGAGCACTCGAACAAAACTGAACTTTCGAAATATATTTGGACATTGAAAGATAGCAAGAAAGATTTTAATATCAATTGGCAAATTTTGAAACGCGCTATTTCGTATACGGGAGGATCAAAACGATGTAATTTATGTTTAGAGGAAAAATTTTGTATTTTGAAAGAAAACCAAAACTGTTTACTCAATAGAAGAATAGAAATTATATCTACGTGCAGACATAGGAAGAAATTTCGCGTAAACAACGCAAACAATACACTCCCACAATTCGATTAGGCATTTCCGCGTAAACAACGCAAACAATAGATGAATGCATGCTTTGTTTCACCCACACACACCCACATTCCGGCCAAAACACATATAAGCAGTCCTATTTTCGACACTTGTCATACTGCCTGATGATTCTTTACTGATGAAACAGACTGTTGCGGAATTTTGAGGTAAGCGAAATTATATATATATATATATATATATATATATATATATATATATATATATATATATATATATATATATATATATATATATATATATATATATATAATATAATACAAGTGGGATGGATACAACAGACAATTTCATTAAACGATCGAACATGACAGCGATAGTTACTTTGGAGACTTTTTTACCAAAGAAGAACCAGCTAGAAAATTTTCTTTTGAGGCTGTAAATGAATTAACCGTTTACAGGATTATTACAAAATTACTTACTTCGAAAGCTACAGCTGGTGTTGACAAAATTTCTACAAAAGTTCTTCAAGTTGCGGCTCCTGCTGTTGCACAACTATTGACAAAATTTTTGAACAAATCGATTGTTTTGGGCCAGTTTCCATCAGCATGGAAAGCAGCACGAGTAATCCCAATATTCAAAAAAGGTCAGCAAACCATGCTTGACAATTACAGGCCAATTTCAATATTACCTGTTGTTAGCAAACTGATAGAGCGGATTTTATATAATCAAATATCTGAGTATTTAGAGAAAGAAAGTATATTCTATCCGAATATCAGTTTGGTTTTTAGGTCTTGCCATTCAACAACTACTACTTTTATTAATAGATTGTACGAATGAATGGTATGTCAATATGGACCGCGGACACTATAATTTAGTTGTTGTTCTTGATATAAAGAAAGCGTTTGATACCGTAAATCATGATATCCTTTTAAAGAAGCTTGAAATGTACGGTCCTGGAGAATCGGCGCTTGCGCTACTGCGTATAATTATTTGACAAACGGAACTCAAAAACGCAATCTCCAAGGAATGCTTTCAAAACAAAGAAAAATAACTTGCGGCATTCTCAGGGAAGTATACTTGGCCCTCTTCTCTTTACTATATATAAACGATTTGCCAAATTGCCTTAAACATACAACACCCAGAGTGTTTGCAGATGATATACCAGCCTAACAGCTGCGGGGAAAACATTGAATGAAGTAGAGAAGAGGGCAAACGAAGACCTGAAGAATGTCCGAAATTGGCTATCTGCAACTAAACTTAATTTAAATATCGTCAAAACTGAGTACCTTCTGTTTGGATCACGATATAGAATAAATAGTTTGAATGTTCATGAACCATCAATCAATATTGATAAACAATCAGTCGAAAGAGTCAAACATACCAAAGTGCTCGAAGTTGAAATTGACGAGCATTTAAACTGGGGAAAGCATATTGAATCCATCGCTAGTAAAATATCATCAGGACTTAGCGCTATAAAAAAAAGCTAAGGAATTTGTTGACCGGAACAGTTTGGTTTTGATATATAATGCTCTAATCCAGCTGCACCTTGATTACTGTTGCGAAGTTTGGGACGTAATAGGTAAAACGCTTAGTGATCGTCTGCAAAAACTGCAAAATAGGGCGGCTAGAATTATTATGAATTTCCAAAATGAGTCTGGACAATCCTTATTGGCTCGCAATTTACTTGGTTGGATAACCCTTGAAGAACGCAGAGCACAAATGAAAGCCAGACTTATGTGCAAATCGATCAATAAATTAGCTCCCCAAAGGCTGAGTAACGTTTTTCAAAATTCAAATACAATGTATGATTATGATTTGAGAGGGTCATCAACTAGGTTTTGTCTTGCCAAGCCTAGAACAGAATATCTAAAAGAAAGTTTCAGTTACAATGGGGCTCATGTCTGGAATCAAATTCCGGAAGACATAAGAACTTCGGCATCTTATATTTCGTTTTGTGAAAAGCTTTGTTCCTCGACCTTTTCATTTAGCAATAATCATGCTTAAATTATAGTAGTAATTTCTTAAATTTCTTTATTAATTTATAGTACTTATTAGTAAACAAATTCATATTTGTTTACTAATAGTTGCATGTAAACGACGTAAAGGTCATGTTTTATCAAAGCAATACGGTGTAAACCGAACGAACTTATTATATATTCAAGTTTCGACTACGAGAACAATTAACGGCACTGAAGCTGAACAAAACCATAATAGCTATTATTCCAAAATGGAAAAAAAAATGTTTCCCCGGTTTAGTTTGATGAATGTTCGCTCATTATTACTGAAGATCGATGAACTCTCTGCGCGCATATCTTTCCAACCTAGAAATGTTATAGCTATTACAGAGTCTTAGTTAAGTGAGGACATTGATCATAATTTACTCTCTATCGAAGGGTTTAACGTCTACCGAAAGGACAGAGAGTTTGGTCGAGGTGGCGGTGTTTGCTCTTATATATCATCCAATATCCCCAGTAAAAGAAGGCTAGATCTTGAAAATGCAGCGTTTGAATGCTTGTGGATCTGGCTTCGCCCAACTCGCCTTCCTCGCCCTTTGTCAGGCATAATTTTGGGAGTTGTTTACAGTCCCCCGGGTATTTCCGCGCAGGAATGGTCAGACTTAATAGAAAATATCATTGACAGTTTAGACCAGGTTTGTTCAGCATTTCCGGACTGTGGCATTGTAATCACTGGAGACTTCAACATGTTAAACGTTGCTGACCTCCTTTCCAATCACAATCTAAAAGTGGTAGTTCGGGAACCAACGCGTGGCAATAACATCTTGGACTTAATAATAGCCAATATATCCCACTTCTACAGCACCACCCTACGGTAACTGCACCTTTGGGCAGATCTGATCATCATGTTATCAATTGGAGTAGAAATACCGACAGTGCTGCTTGTTTGATAAAGAAAGGAATAACAAAACGTAAGGTGCGTCGCTTTACCCAGTCATCGTGTGCTGCGTTTGGAAGATGGTGCAGTGACCACGTATGGTTTTCTGATGTTCAGCATCCCGATTCTGCCACGGCTTTGGCTTCTTTTA
>CACRXK020015345.1:0-11784 GCA_902702795.2 Paramuricea clavata
ATATAACCTATGCCTAGCGTACCCCTAGCGTATGTCAGCGTATACGGCGAATGAGTGATATTTTTCATACGCTGGCATACGCTAGTACGATACGCAATAGTGTGACAGGGCCTTCAGGTAAGCCTAAAGGCTCTGTCACACTAATGCGTATGAGAGAAACGTATGAGAAGCGTATGAAAATCAATGAAATAATTTTCATACGCAGAAAAATCCTTTGCAATGCCAGCGTATGAGTACCGTACATCTGGCGTACCTATAGCGTATTGAGCGTGTGCCTAGAGCATGCTTATCGTATAAAGCATACGTCCGATACGCACAAAATTTTTGAACATGCTTAAAAAAATTTTCTGCCTCGCCGTATGCCACCGTATGCGACCGTGCTTGAAACGCATACAACCTATGCCTAGCGTACCCCTAGCGTATGTCAGCGTATACCGGCGTATGAGTGATATTTTTCATACGCTGGCATACGCTAGTACGATACGCAATAGTGTGACAGGACCTTAAACGATTTCGACAGACAGTAGATTTTATGTACCCTGCGAGCAGAGCCTTATTTTCGTCGAAGAAACGAAAATAAGGCTCTGCTCGCAGGGTAGATTTTATGTTGACAGATGAGAATGGCGGTAAACAATAATGTAGATATGTTCCTTTTCTACTTCTGAGTGTGGAAAATTCCGAGACACAGTAGACTGTTCTTCGAAGTTGCTGGCGTGTAAGAATGACATTAGTTATCACTTGCAAATTTGTCACCCTTTAAAGCTTGTCGGAAAGAAGAATATAAATTAATTCTAATTTTCAGAACCTTTCTAATTGTTACTGAAAAAAGGAATAACATTGATTAAATAACTGAGACGTTCAAATGGGTTACAGCTGTTTGCGCTGAATTGTTTTGTATTATATCAAAATATTCGCATATTTTTATACAATAAGAAATAATGTAAATTCTTGAAGCATAGCCTTGAGCAAAGTGACCCAGGGTCGGCCTGAAAAAGTTGATTTTTTTTATACAGAACCGTGACTTACTTGAATTCTAGTTTCATTGATAATTGTTTCTAAACCTAGAGACAATTCAGTTGCTAGAAAACTATACTGAGCGAAACTAACGAAATATTGACATTTGACATCATTGCCCGGGGTTTTCCCCGAGATTTAATTCGTACATTCTAACGAAACTTTTATAAAACAGTTAAAAACGATGAAAATTCTGTCTGTAGTATGACTAATTCTGAGTTTTCCAATTTCATTGAATACTGTTATTTGTTAATTAAACATGTATTTGTTAAAGAGGTAAACAAAGCAAACAGGGCGAAGATTGTATAGTATGTCACAATCAGGACTCGTGGTATTGAGGCGCGCAGAAGACACTGGACACACTGGCATTGAATGACTCTATCCGTGAAGCCAATCTGTACTCAAACAATTTGATTCAAGCGCCAAACCAAAGAATAATGATGAAAGACATGTATTTACATAATGAAGCTTCATTCAGTGTAGTGTAGTGTAAGGTGATTTTATCTGTTAATATCAATAATTATGTTTACCAATAAGGTATGCTCGATTTCAACACATTTTCAAATTTTACAAAGTTTGCGCGCTTGTCATTTTTGTCAAATGGTAGAGCAGAAAGATATCATTGGCGATTTGTGTTGACTAATGTTAGTAGTTTATAGAAAAGTTAAAGTCATGTGCCAATCAAGTGCCACGATTTTGAAATAAGCTTTCGAAGTTGACATATTTTGAGACGATATCCTTTATCCGTTCGGGAGGGTCAATAACTGCGCTGTTTTCTATTTTATACCAAAGAATAATGATCTAAGTTGTATCACCGACGAAAATAGAAGGATAAGTCTATATTTCTGAGCAAAAATTTTGAAATTTAGGTATGAATTTGATTTGAAAAATAGCGCTGAAAATATGTCGATATTTGGCCTTCATTCGGAGTATCAAGTTGGTTACCAGTCGATCGAACATCAATCGCCCCCAAAAATAATTTAAAGGAAATTTGAGTAAAATGACATCGATTTTAGTTGTTCCCAAGGATAGATCTTCAAAATACTAGAGTATGAGAGAAATCTATTTTTGAGCCCCATAGTGACCTGGAGGTTTTTACGGAGACAGCCTCTTAAGTATTTACAAATGATTTACATGAAGTTTCCTGAGGAATGTAGCAGAATTCATATTTATTTAAAAATGATTTTTAATTCGATATCGATACTTTAATTATATTGATGGTTGGTATCGGACCGGTCGATATACCGATACCTATTTCGATAGCAAAATAAACACAAAATTTATATTTTCGATGCCGGAATTGATTACTCACATTGCTGGTAGCGGTCACTTTGCTGCCGTTCCGCACGTTGTAACCAATAATCTATTGGCGTTGTAATGCCATTGTATGCAATAAAGTATTGGGTTATAATGGGTCTACAATTAATCCAAACGTTATTCCAAACCCTAATCCTAACTCTAACCCCAACCTCAAACCCCTAACCTCTAACCCCTTACCTCTAACCTCTAACCTCTAACCCCTAACATCTAACCCCTAACATCTAACCCCTAACCTCTAACCCCTAACCTCTAACCTCTACCCCCCACCCCCAAACCCTAACCCTAAAATTGATGACTTTTTTAGTACTTGAGCGCCGCCGACACCCCCCTCCCCCCCCGACCTCCATTCTACGCCAATTACATTTATAACTAAAATTTTGTCCAATGCTTAAGGTTTTGTTTTCAGTTACAACACAATACTTTGTTGCATACAATGGCATCACAACGCCAATAGATTATTGGTTGCAACGTGCGGAACGGGTGCAGCCCAGCCTTGGTCAGTGGAAAAATACGTTATACTTTATGTAATCAAAGTAAAACTGTAAGTATTAAGTGAACCAACAGCAAGTCAATATTTTTCGTATCTGACTTGGTGCACTGATTTTGATGAAGTTATTTTATTAACGGTGTTTTAGTTTTTGGTTTGACAAAAATTCTAAGAAGCGTGCCAAAAAAGCGGGTGCAATGCAAGTCCGAGTCAGTAATCGATATCGATACCGCTGGACGTGATAACGCTGGCATCGATTATACTGACATTGAAGACAAAGTATATTTAAGTTATCTGCGAAATATTAATCAAAATTTAAATTTATATGTAGACATTTTTTTAGCTTTTCAACAATTTGTACCTCGGAATATCTGATAATAGAATAGCTTAAAATTTAGGGTATGCTCTTGTCAGTGATAGCATCTGTTCACTTGAGTGTTGGTATTAAACTGTTTTGGACAAGTTTCAATTATTATTTCACATTCCTTTATTCAAAAATCCAAATCAATGGAATATGACATCAAGCTGGAGGACTAAAAGAAAACCGAACTTGTTTTTGTTAAAATAGAAAATGACAACTTATTGACTACCAGGGAGGGGTGAATAGGTTTTCAGATCGACGGATTCCGCAGACAAAATTGTTTGGATTTTGCATGGATCTGGCGAATATTTTACACGGATTTGCGGATCTTATTAATACAGCGGACTGCGGATTTATGTAATATTTTGGCTCAGATTGTGTTTTTCGCTTGCAATCTAGCTCGGATTTTGGATTGTGACTTCATAGTAGAGCTTTTAGCGGATCCATATTTAGACAAAACCATTGTCGGATCGGCGTATTTTGCTTCAAATTTGTAAATTTGGGCGGATTGACGGATTTGTATACTCCCCCATTCAACCCCCCGCGCTCAACTGGAACACCGTGCACCAGAACAACGGAATACCACCCGAACAGCTAAACAAAATCCAAATAGCGGCAACTTATGAATAGCCATAATATAGTAAGAATATATTAGTTTGGTTTTTGTTTGTAATAGCACGTAAAATGTGAAAATTATAACCGCGCATAACACCAGCTTTGGCTTCAAGAAAAAGATAGGCAGTTTATCTGATGGTAGCGTTCCAGTTATATATTCATTTCACTGATATACATAACATACACTAACTCTTACACAGTCCCTATAACATTACTTATTCGTGCAATGATTCATGGGAATGCGATGCAAATTGAGTATAAATGCAAACGACCATGGGAATGCCTCGAGATAAATACACTGTAAGGGCCTAACGGATGCATTGTCATGGAGCAATAAAAACTATTAGTCCAGACCTGAAAATGTTATTTTACGCTTAAAACAGCGTAAAAGTGTGCAATTACAAAACACAAGTATTTAATTGTATATTCTAAAAAATTCTACACCAAAGGCAAGTTAAAATCCGTCTGAATATTCAAGCTTGGAGTCAAATCTATCGTTAATAAAAACCTTTTCATAAATAAGACAGTCAAACTTTTGTCTGCACTTGCGAAGAATTGAGAATCTTAACCTAAGTCGTGAAATTAATTATGGGAGATTAAAAAATAACAACATTCTCAGTCAGAATGACAACATTCTCAGTCGGAATGTCAAGATTATGGAACAGCCTGGCAAATGAACTGAAGTCCATTAATAGTATATAAACACTAGTTTTATATCATCTTTGAGAACTTTTTATATTGACATTCTAAAGGATATGAACCATCTTAAAGTATTTTAAACTTTTTACTAGACCATTAGTTATTAAATTCCTACTATATATATATATATATATATATGTATATATTTGCATGCTATACGCAGCCATTTATTCTATTAACATATTTTTGTACTTATAGTTAGGAGGGCCGCTGGTTTATCAGTTTCACTGTCATGCGTTTACCCTCATTAATAAAGTTGAGAAAGTTGAGAAGTTGAGAACAACTATATGTCGAATCAGTCGATGAATGCTAATATATTGTCAAAAAAATGAAAGATTCAAGAGAATGTTTGTCTTGTTTTGCCTGGCAGAGTAAACCTGAATTGGGTGATTAGTCGATCCATAATGTATAATTTATTCATTCAGTATACTTGACTTAATTCGCCGGCAAAGCTGGAGGTATGCGATCTCTGAGTGCCCTCTACTCTCTAGATCATTGTTTTGATCTCTTTGCATGAGTGTTCTTTATACTTATAATGAAATATACATGCCCACTTTAAAATCGCATTGAATCATTAATCCCAATATCAGACATACCATTGATACCAAGGAGAAATAGTACGTGTGGTAACTCTCTTTTACGGTTAAAAAAATGGGAAAGGAAATCACTCAAGTCGGCGGTCAATATATAAAGTCCAAAGATGCTTGTATCGATGCAAATATTTGTATGGCAAATTGTCAAAAACTGTGGATTTCAAGTTGAACGCATAACATCAAATAACACAGACACAAATATGCATCATTGTTTACAATATGACTATATGTCTATGCCCTATATGGACCCAATCGAAATCTCCCCCCATTGGCCATGGAAGTAATATGTATTATAATAACTACAGTGAAACACGCAATTTGATTGGTCAACAGCTGTGCAGGATCAGACAATCCTGCACGGGAAATTCTGAACAGAAATTCTTGCACATAATTTTAAAAATATACTCGCACTGTAAAGTTTCATTGTACGATACCTTTCGACTTTGAAGTAAGTTTCTAATTATTGAGACGTTGGTTTAGTTGTATGAATAAATTTCTGATCGATACATTGCTATTCAGCAAGTAGCAACGCGTAAGCGTTGAAATTCATCGGACCATGGCATGCAAGTACAACATCTCTCGCTTCAAAGTTGATCAAACGCTTCGCAATCTTCACATATTCAGGTCGAGAGTCTTCGTCATTTCAAATTTCGTATATTTTATCGAAAAAGTCCCTGTATTTTTGCTGTATATTTTCGCGAATTTGCGATCAAATTCTGTTCACATATGTTGTAAGTTGTTTTCAACAGCATGGAGTAGCGATTCTCTGATTGGTTAATTCACGAATGTTGTGAGAACTGCACATTTCATCAGTAATTTTAATCAGGTTAAGCGTCGTTTCACTGTAGTAATTTTATAAAACAATTACCAAATGGTTTCCCTTGCAGGATAGCATGATCCATGCACTTGGGATGTTGCGAGACTTTCGGAAAGCGTAAAAATACACTCGCTTACGGCTCGTGTATTTTTACGCTTTCCGAAAGTCTCGCAACATCCCGTGTGCATGGATCACGCAATCCTGCACGGAAAACCATTCGGTATTCCTTTAGTATTTAAAACACGAGAAGGAGTGTTTCATCATATTTAAAACGCGAGGCTCAGCCGAGCGTTTTAGATGTGATAAAACACTCCTTCTCGTGTTTGAAATACTACTTACTCATTAAAAATTCATAAACGTTGTGGCAAATCATGTCAGCCATAATATGTCATGTGGAGTGACTTTATATCTGATAAAGCCCATCTTCATTAGTATTCTTTATATAATTGTCCATCCTAATTAGTATGATTATATAATTGTTCATCCTAATTAGCATTCTTTTGTAGTCGTATGTTTTCTCGCGCTTTATCATATCTATTTATTTATTTAACTTCGTCATTATCATACATTCATGGCAGGGTCACCACAACAGTATGGTACCAATTATACTGCGGGCCCTTTAAATAAATAATAAAACACAAATAAAACACAACGAAACGTTGTACGTTCAGCTGTACGTTGTACGCTCTATGTACGCTAAGCTGCGCCTCGCGTTTTAAATATGATAAAACACTCCTTCTCATGTTTTAAATACTACATGCTAAACACTCGCAGTCCGTGCTTTATCAGATATAACACTCGAGCTGCGCTCTCGTGTTTTATATCTGATAAAGCACTTCTAATCGTGTTTTAAATAGCACATGTAGTGTTATCGGAATTGAAATTTCATGTTTACTTTTACCATCCTTGTCTTGACTTTAGAAAGGAAGCAAAAAAGTAAATATAAGACATTTTTAAAGTGAGCAGTACGATTTTCTAACTATATATTTTGTATAATAAACAACCAAAAATGGGAAACGTGCATGTGCGTCTGACATGCAAAATCAGCACTTTTATGGTTTAACCTTCCACAACACAAATTAGAAAATCGTAATACTCACTTACATGTCTTATATTTAATTTTTCTTTAAACGGCATATATATATATATATATATATATATATATATATATATATATATATATATATATATGAAATTTTACTTTTTAGAAGATATATAGGAGACTAAAATAAAAGTACATTATAATATGTAGTGCATAAAAGTACATGGGAAATATAGTCACAACTTTCGAATGTAAAAAGTGGTATTAAACTCTTACGACAAGACTATATAATTTAGGCTAGTTTAACTTTAAAAATATTCATCAAGATAACACCGTCCTTCCTATAATTCTTTTAGGTTAATATTCAAAGTTCAAATAGCATACAGACTTTCAAGGGTAGTGAAGGTCATTTCTAGAGGTTGAAATTTTTAACAAGTATGCGAAACCGATATTTTGTTACAAGGGTAGCTACTTGTATAATTGCGGGTGCCTTTCCTATTTCAACATACTAGGAACACTGTAAAAAAGTCTGTGAAAAGTTCCGTTTCCGCATATCAAATTACACTGATCTGAAAGGTCAAGTGTCTTAAATCCCTAATTTTCTGTTTTCTTCTGTTTTCTTCGTCGCCGCGAGAGATCGAGTTTGCGTTAGCGCATCGCAGGCTCAGTTTCCAGTGTTCCAGTCGTTCCAGTTTACTATACAAATCAGTTTTCAAGATGGCGGCCATTCAATGAGTGACTATTTCAGTCTCAAACATATTCTTCATTTGACTTATTTTGTCAACGAATTTTACCGCGTTTTTCTTTAAATTTTGGATTTATCCTACTCTGCACTTTCTTGGAGGTTGACTTGGTGCAGTTTTTTCGTGCAACGTCTCTGGAAATGTGATATCTGGATTGCTGAGTTTTTCGAATTTTTTACCGACTTCCGGAATGTAAACAATGTTGTCTGTGTTAGCGCATCGCATGCTCAGAGACAATGTGCATTTATGGATAACGTTTGTATTTGTGAGTAACACTTGTGTTTCATTGGACATTACGAAAACATCTCCTTAGGATAACGTAGGATAATTTTACGTATCCCACCCACTCATGTATCGATCAGACCACGCTTTCAGCCTTTCACGCTTTGCGTTTGCGGTTCACGATTTGTATTCCTTGTCTATTACATCATGGCACGTATGCCGTCATTTTCAGGTCAGTGTGAACGCCTGAGCAGGCGTCTTGTTTTAATTTCAAATGTTAAAAATTTACTGAAAATTTCTTTCTCCTGAAGTAATTTCCTTCGCCAAATGTTATTGACTTAGCTCTTTTTAATTTGCTGCATAAATTGACCGTTCCTTGGGAGGAGATATATAGTATAATTCTACATGTATATATGCTTAGTTACTTAGCAGGTTTGGCCTTTCTCCTTGTATTCCATTAACCAATATACAGAAATCAGAATTCACTCGCCACACTCTTCAGTTTAGCTGCTTTAGCAGTGTTATCCATGCAAAATCTAAGCGTCGTTTCTAAAGGTGTTCGACGAGAGGGAGGTTTTCAAGACAGTGGTGACATTTCTCAAGATCGTTAAAACCTGAAAAAGTACTAACAACCAGGCATTTATGATTGCATGGCATTTCCAAACCTTACCCTAAACCTTTACCTCACACCTTACCCAACACCTTTTCCTACAGGCAAGGCAATAAAACTGATGAATGAGAAATTTGTGCTGAACATTTTCTTGACAGCACTGTTTGCAAATTTGTATGTTTGTTAAACGGTACAAGTTTTAAAGGAAGTATCTACTGCCTGGTTGGCTGGTTCGTTGAATATGCGAGTTCAAATCCCTCTTAAATCAACTTTATATTATTGATTTTTTCTCATGTATAAATTTAAATTACTGTATCACATTCATGCATGCATTCAGAGAATATTTAGAAAACTACACTGAGAAAGACTGCTACTTGATCATGAGCAGAAATCTGTCCTTTTCAAATATCTTTACACAAATATCTTCATAATTCCCAGTTTCACAATTATCTTGATTCATTTTCTAGCTTATTTCATTCATTTTGCTATTATAGTGGCGAGAATCTGTTAATGCATTATTACGCGTCAATGGAAGTTACAAAATTTGCAACAATATTTTTCTTGTTTCTTAGTGATCTGCTTTCTCCAAAGAATTCTCACGGGAGTTCGAATTCTGATTTCACAACATATATAGGTATATATGGCTCCTGCACTATAAAGCAGTTAATTATTGTGTATTAATGTATACTTATAGTGCTCAAAGAAGGCGTTAAGTGGGTTTGAATGCGAATTTTCAAATTTTCTCAACTTCAGACGTTTCCGTTGATCATTAAGTGCGAAATTACACCTTATATAAAGACTTTAAAGCACTTAAACTAAACGGCATTTCTGTGAACGAATGTTGCAACAATTTGAAGAATAGAACAAATACGGACGGATGCTATAAACCGTTCGATAATTTAAAAGTTATAATATGGCTTGCTTTATACATCCTGGCAAAAATTTGATTGTTCTATTTGTATTACTTTATCTAGTTTTATTGTTTTGTTCTCACGTTTCTTGCGTGCTTGAAAGTGTTACACGAAATCAACGAGATACGTTTTCATATTCTGGTATTTGGGATGGTTGTTCTAAGTTTTGCACAGAGAAAAATGCATTTTTTGATAGATACTTTCCAAGTCATGGTATATGTACTTGCCAGTGTTCAAGCGACCGAAGAACGTTTATCATAGCAGAGTTAAAATGTATGGCAGATAGAGACATACGTAACACAAGTAAGTGGAACAGAGGACAGACATTTCATTTTTGTCAGGTTTTTTTCTTTCATTTTAGTTATAATCGTGGAGATTTGCAGATTTCCATATTGATTAAGAGAGCCGTTTTACACGAGGCAATTTTTGCTGCAAACTTGCGACGTAAGGTTGTGGTAGAGAAACTATTGTCATGGCTCACGCCCCTCGGTTTATTCCGTCTCTGATCATTATTTCTCTTTGTCACTATAACGTTATAGAACTGAAACATGACTGTGCATGTATCCGACGGAGCATTTGTCGATCCCTGCCCCTCCCCCAATGATTAGTTTGCCCCTCAACCCCCTCCTTCTTGACTGGCACTCCCACTGAATATTCAAAAATTGTTAGTCATTTAAAGGAACATTTCAGGCAATAGAATTGTTAAGTGATAGGCAATTAAATTTTTATAGAACATTTCAAGCATTAGGAGATTAGATATGTGTCACAATTAGTTCCAATTAAATCGACGGCGTTTTTGTGACGCCAAAAAGGTATAAAAACCTTAAAACAAAGACAAACAACATTACCTGAAATACTTTGGCATACAGTACCAAAAGCAGCTTTGTATTAAGACAATCAGCAAACGATTTTAATTTAATCTCAATACAGCTACTCGAGTGCGGCAAATAATAGAAAAATCGATGTAGTGAACGTAGACGTAGTAAAGATTTGCTGTATTCTCAATTATTTAATTTATTTGTGATATCACGAATTTGAACTGATAGGTTGGATGTATGTCACTAGTCACTACTAGTCAAAACCAGGTTGTGTAAAGAGCATAAAGACGCAGAATTGTGTTTAATTAAAAATCAACCGACACAGATGGAATGCTACATATTGGGTCTTTTTTTAAATTCACACTTGGGCCTTTGTTTGGTTTATTAAAATATTATTGGGAAATGTTAAATAAAAAAAATTGGCTGGGAAATGGCATTTGGATCCCCCCTGCTTACGAGAGATAACTTGCAGTAAAATTATAAAGGAATTAATGAGTTAAATTAATGATAAGAGTTCTTGTGAACCTTCTCTCACATACACGAAGCTGTTGCTAAATCCTACTGTAGTTAAAAAATGGATAGGAAACAAGCAGGCGCTGGCAGTTTTACTTTCAGCAAAAGCACGCGATATACCGCTTACTCTTTCTAGGAACCAGACCTTTTTAGACATATTTTCAATCAAACGTTTGCTTGGTAGCTTTTCTTAAAGTTGATTAAATGTCCTTGAAATGGTGTATGATTCCCCATCCCCATGTTTGTGCCTGTCTCTCCCCATGATCAGAGTAAATCAATTCCCTGCATTTTCGAAGTCCAAAATTTGGCAAAGGAATGTGATGGAATTAATGGGTTCACCTGACCATTTATTTAGTTTTAATATTGGGTTTGATCTTCTGTTCTCATGCAGGGTGTCTCGGCTCTTTTGACCGCTTCACAGGACTAAAACAATAACGCTATCTCAAGTTCATTCTTGTCGTTCTATCCAAAAATATACTTCGCCACTTTTCCCCCATATTCACACTCTTCTTCCGCCTCCCTCCCCTACCTATCCTTGTCATTCATACAGTGTGTACAAAAAAAGGTAATCGAACTTCAGCGTGCTATTGTACGTGAATTATCTCGACGTATGAACAATTTTTTTCATATTCGGAAAGATCATGCTTTAATAGCTATTGAATGACATGTTTTTCATGCCATGCAAGTGAAGAAAAAAATAAGCAAGTACGAGCCCGATAAAAAATGTTAGTCAGAATTGCATATTTTCACCTGTGTTAAAGCAGTGCAATTAATCACGAAAAAGCAATTTATCACGACCTTTTTATAGCTTAGCCAGGATTTATTCCTACTTGATAATAATTCAGTATGAATACCTATGTGCGTAGTTTATTGAAGTTCAATTATCGACTTAAGTCCCAAAGGGGGTTAATTTTCAATGGTTTTAGACGCAAATCTCAATAGTGAAAATATGTGACTCTGACTCACATTTTTTATCGGATTCGTATTCAGGGCCGTAGCGACCGGGGGGGGGTGTAACC
>CACRXK020015347.1:0-10856 GCA_902702795.2 Paramuricea clavata
CAACATTCTTCATCATATCAGCCCTTTCTGCAACCATCTCCTCAAACTCTTCTGCAGATGGATCTTCTGGCTTGATATCTTCCTCGTCTAAAGGGTCTTCCATCTTTAATTAAAAGAAACGAATTTTTATGAATTGAAGCAGTGATTATCATTTTGCTTGGTTTATGTACACTGCATTTTGTACTTACCTCCATTGGAGTCCTTGCATGCCGTCCAAACATCAGGAAGAAGGGACTATACTTTGTCGAACCTTGCTTTTGGGTACGAATTGAGAAAGCTATTTCTTCTAAATAGTCATCCCAGTTATCTTGGTGTTCATTGATAAGTTTTGCTAGTCGTGCCTTTAGTGTTTGGTTTGTGCGCTCATCAAGTCCATTGGTTTGTGGATGGTATGCACTGGTGACCGAACGAGAAATTCCCAACTGCGTACAGATCTCTGTGTTCACCTGTGAAAATCACAGCAATAGTTTCAATAAATTATCTACTTTTTTGTTCACTCTTTTTAACTCCAGATGGCTTTATGCATCAAAGAGAGGGATGCTAGGGTTGTCATAGTAAACTTAGAATCGGATATATTGAATTTGAAATGGTAAAGTGGTAAACCAAATTATAAATTACCTTCGCAACAAACTCCCGCCCTTGATCAGATAGCAATCTACATGGGGCTCCCCATCTTGTAGATAAAAACAAAAATGCATTAAAACGCACTGTTCAAGATTAGAGATCTGGTATACAAACTATCCAGAACACAACAAATCACACTTATTTACTTCAAAGATAAATTCAATTACTTTGTTTACCTGCAAACAAAGGTTTTAATGCCATGAGCAACACCTCCTGCAGTTTTGTCTTTCAGAGGATAAAAATCCACAAACTTTGTATAGTAGTCTGTAAACGTCAGAACATATTTATAACCAGCTGTTGTGGTTGGGAGTGGACCTGTAAAATATAGAACAAACAAAAAAGGTACAAGTTAGCAAACTGTGCAGAGAAACTTAAATTTTGTAATTTTAAATTAATGACACCAGGTGATTGATAAAATTATACAATAACATGGTTACACACCAATGAGATCCATTCCAACCAATTCCATAGCCTTATTAACTTTAATACTTTGAAGCTCCGGGGCCATTGTCTTTAATTTTTCATATCGCTGACAACGATCACATGACTTACACTAAATTGAGGTAAAAATAATGTGACGGTAAGAATGTTATAGATCAAGTGACTTCAAACTAAGATTTTTACCTGAATCTGTGAACGATTCATCTTGTGCTAGTTGAAGATAATTATTTTGCTTTATTATACTTACATACTCAACCACATCCTCTTTCATACCATTCCACATATAAAAATTGGAAATTTTTGAAAGAGTGTTGTTGATACCACTATGTCCTCCCATAGGATTTGAATGATACTGATAAAGGATATCTTGCATTTCTTTAAGTTCAGTGACCACTTTCTTTTTTACATTTTTTTTTATACCAACATAGAATAATTCCTGTTCTAAAATATAAGTTTATAAAAGGAATAAGTTACTTTATACTTGCAGATTAAGATATTATTAAGCCATTGATTATGCTGCAATGCTCCCCACTTTGTTATAATTATGCTCTGTCCCACGCTTTATTATGTTCTTTATCTACGACCTTTGGATTACTAGCCCAACGCTCTGCCAACTGAGCTACGCGGTCAGATCGGTTCGAATTATTGGCTTTCTAACGACTTGAAGGCCTTCCTAGGGGTCCAGGGGTACTGTATACTCCCCCAGGTACTGTATGCAAAAATAGTAATATGGGCTATTTCCATTTTTACTGGTGGTGCCTTGAATAATTTGATTTCATATGGCATTAGTAAGTAAAGGCCATGAATTTCTGTGCTTTCTAACCGAATTGTAGTGATGTGATAAAAAAATACATGGCCTAGGCAAACACCAGTTAACCCATTGAGTCGCATTGCACCCCGATGCGCCCTACTTTAGTATTTTACTCTGTCTAACGCCAGACGATTTTACTCGTCAAGGGGAAAGCGCTGGCACTTAATGGGTTAACTGGCCTATCTGCCCATGTGTCTAGTTAACCCATTGAGTCACATTGCACCCCGATGCGCCCTACTTTAGTATTTTACTCTGTCTAACGCCAGACGATTTTACTCGTCAAGGGGAGAGCGCTGGCGCTTAATGGGTTAAATTAGAAATGTCATTACATGGCATAATATTTAGTAATTATATACTAATTAGTATAATGTATAGACTTTGGCACATTACAGTACTTACTAGTCGAATCCCACAGATGAGTCTTAGCTTGGTTTCTGAGATTCCGAGCTTCATTTTTTGTCAAGCCTTCTGGGCATTTGTTAGATACCAAATACTCGATCAAATTTTCACACTGCGTATTGTGCTTGCCAAGTCTTTCTTCTCTGGTGAGATGCTTATTTTCTTGGGTAGATATCTCTGTTTCATCAGACACTATGTGTGAATCATTTTTTCTTGGTGAAGGAGTCATGTTCACAAATTTCACTAGTAAACAAGTATAAGAATTGTTTAATAATCATTCTGACAGCAATCATAGCATATTTATAATCGATTTAAAACACATTTAATATAATCAATAAAGAATGGCTGAGATGCTGACAGTATATTACATGTATGTGATGCAGTATTGAATTCATGTATCAAAAAGCCAGCTAACGATAAGAAATCACAAGTAGGAGACCTACCTTGTCAAAAGACAAGTGGGAGACCTACCTAGTAGTAATACCTACCTAGCCTAATAAGTTAATCAAACCTATCTATGACATTCTCGTAAAAATCGTGAAACACGTGCATCTGTACTGCATTTGCTGATTTAGTGATTTGATTTGCACACATGTGTAGCTAAATCAATGTAAACAATAAACTTTAATAAGAATTTTACCTTGAATAAAGACAATGTCCAGGATCTCGAAGTGCAGATATAAAAATATCCAGTATATAAACTAAATATCCAAAAGTTTCTCGCAAAGAAAAACAGAACGTGTTATTGTTTGTGGTTTGATGTGCCAATGATGCAATCTCAGCACGCCGTGAATACAGCCAAAGATTAGATACTATAAAGATGTGTCACTCTGCGAAAATCATGTCCGAGATTTTTTTATAGCCGCCATTTTGCCAGTAAGTGTCAAATTCGTCAAAATTCGTCATATATCGCCAGCATCGCGATGGCAACCTATTGTATTCGTCTCGCCGCCATTTTGGCAGTAAGTGTTATGCACTCGTCATCTCGCGTGATCACTCGTGATCAACACGGAAAATTACGGACACGCAAACATTAGGGAATTACGTCGAGTGACACATCTTTATAGTATCTAATCTTTGATACAGCGGACGCGACCGCAGGCGCATACGGTCACTGCGCATGAGCAGAACAACGATTTACAATCTCAGCACGGTGCAATCTCAGACCGCTACACCGGAACTGAACGGAAGATTTTAATGTCTTTGAAAAAGGAGCAGATTATTACCGCCTTGGAGGTCTGACATCAGAATTGTCGAAGGCGCTTATATGAAAATGTTTAGAAATGCTATAGAAATCGACAATGGTTATTGAAACATTAAAGACATTGGAGAACATCGATCGATCGATATGGGCAATACTTGACGTTATCAACATTCGATACAACACGTGAAAAATAGTACTAACTATCAAGTGATATACTGTATAGTATTTTAAAACTCTTTTTGTATGTTTTGACAAAAAACATGACAGATTCGTATGAATAAAGTGCAAGCACACCGTTTTAGTAAAACATTACAACCTGGTATTAGTGAGATCGGCGTTTATTATAAATCAAAATATTTTATACAAAGATACTCAACGAGTGACTTTATTCCTCCACAATTAATCTAAAATAAAGATTTATAGTAAAACTGACACCGTACCAATTTAAGTTCCTCTACGGAAATTCTAACCAAATTGCAAATTTCGACTCGTTGTAATCTCGCTTCCTGACCATCAGATTTCTGTCAAATCTTCCCCCCAAAGTCCAGGAAATGGCATTTCAGAGACTCTAAATTTAAAAATTTTCCGGGGGGGGCATGCCCACGGACCCCCCTAGGAACACCTCGCACCTGCGGCGCTCGGCTCGTGCCTTCGGCCCTCGTTTCTCAAGCGTCACATTATAGGGGCGCATATTGGTTGATAGCCCACTGACCCCCCCAGAAAAATAGTACCCAGCACGCCACTGCACTGGTGGCGAGTAATGTGCATACATGCAGTTATATCAAAGCGGTCAGTGTTTCTGTACTGACCAATTTGATGTAACTGTATGCACATAACTCGCCTCGCGTGTTTCTGAACACTGACTGCTTTGATATAACTGTATGGAGATCATGTATGCGTATGTTTGTATTAATATTTATTCATATATTAAATAGGACATAGTCTGGCTCCCTGCGATTCAATGTGCAGCCCTAACGTCTCAATTTTAGAAAAAGCTCTTTTCAAACGTCTCAATTTTAGAAAACCATTGAATCAAAGAATTAAAACTATCAGGTGATGCTGTAGAATCATTTAGTCGAAGTTCATCGTCACGAGATCACGTGACGTCATCATCTGATCACGTGAGCATGACGTCACCACCCAACCATCTGACCATGACGTCATCACCTAGACACCACAAGACCACATAAGGCCGTTTTCCACTTCGCTCGTATCGTATCGTACCGTAACGTACCGCTGAACATGCGCAGCTTGAAGATGGGTTAGCAAATTTACGTACTTACGGTTGATTCCGTATCAAAATAAAAAGTTTTACGGAAGTATTAACCAATCAACATTCACTAAATTTTGAAATTTAAAATTTGTTTTGATAAGTTACGGTACGGTGCGCTTGAAGTGGAAAACGGCCTATATGCGATATTCTTGAAACAAAACAGTACCGAACAGCCTGGTCATGTGAATATAGGACATATAGCATTGTGCAAGACGGATAGCATATTAATTTATTAAACAAATTAGAAGCAAAAAGAAAGGCTATTATCAAGCAACGCGGTGACCAATTAAGAGTTGTAAAGCTTGAAAGGTTTAAAGCTTCTATTGATACTCGAGTTCGTTTGGTAAAATATTGACAGCGAAGCTCGATAGGACATATATACCCTTTTAATATTTGAAAAGTTAGGGGAAAAAACCCCCGCCTAGTTTAACGATTAGAAATGAACGAGTTTATGGGGCCACGATGTACATTATAAAATATTTTTATCAATAGAATTTTTTCCATGCATGGATGGCGCTATCAGTTAAACGTATTATAGGGAGTTTATAATAAAACTGAGAAAGGCTAACAGCAATTTGAAATTGTCCAAAGCTTGAATTGTTTGAAACGTCACAAACTAAGGTATCACTGCTCTTAGTCACGTTGAAATATGTGGTCTTAATTAAGTTTGTTCAAGTGTGATTTTAAAACACATACTGTATGGATAATGAGCATAAAATCTGCAGTTGGCAACTATACTCTAACTCTGAATAAAAGCCAATCCAAAGCGTCTTGTTTCGCTATTCCTATATCAACACCCAATGATATTTACCGAAGATACATCAAGGGTGGAGCGAACGCCCTAGCCAATCACAAAAGGACAATATGAACTAACTACCCTCATTTGGAAAAACGTTAATAAGACTTCGCCACATACAAATATACATGCAGACATGACAGAAAGGACCATGTGCAAACACCAGGACATGTAATATCAATATTAACAACGAATGGCATGGGCGCACCACAAGGACAATATGTCGGACTGTGGGCCTTAAATAAACACAAGAAACATAACCACGACTATATTAATAATATTGTTGATTTCGTTGTACTTGAATTCGTCCCAAGGCCGGCTTCTTTTAAGAATTATATTTGTGGCAGTGGAGGCCATTTACAAGAATTTTTAAAAAGACATTGAATCATTTAGTGATAAAAGACATTGAACTGATTTAATGATAAAAGACTGGACATAAGATTCACAAAGCAAATTTCAGTCACTACCAAACCTCCCTTCTAAATTTCGAGATTTGAGAAAGGAACTGATTGGAGGCAACATGGTTAAGTGGGGGGGGGGCACTGTAGGAGTTGGAGGGGAGCTTTGAAAATTTTAGAAATTTTTCAACAGTCTACGAATTAATTTCCACAGACCACAATTATATATGTTTGTCCAGTTTCGTATCAGTGCCCAATTCCCGATTCTACTGCGATGTAGTCAAACAGCCCCGAAATTATTGAATGCATCCTCGCACTAAGAAATGGAATGTCATTTGTCTGATTTTGCCTGTCGGGAAAGATCCATCATCAACCCGTAGCAAAAATTGGCTTATAAACTATGTTTATATTTAACAAATATAAAACATTTTCCGTGTTGATATACAGTTATATCAACACGAGTGGAATTGGGAAAACGAGAAATTGTATGGAAACACGACGCCGAAGGACGGAGTGTTTTCATACAATTTCGAGTTTTCCCAACTTCCATGAGTGTTGATATAACTATATATCAATACGGAAAAAATGTTTTATATTTTTTTTATAATATAGCAATGTAGAAAGCCTGAAGGATAAGAAAAAATTCGGTGTTTACAAGCGGCGGAAAATTTCCCATGTTGACATTGAGTTATATCAACACGGCTCTTAGCCAATCAGTGTTCAGAATTTACAAATGCTATATTATAAATGAATATATCATATAGAAATAGATAGATAGAAACTTTAATATTTAAAGAGGCCGGTGACACTTTAATATTATAATGGTACAAAGATGTACATTCATGTTGTACATTTTAATAATAATACATCTGCGAGACCTTTAATACTTCATACAAGTATGATTTTCAACTGAAAGCTTTACTGTATGTGTCAAGAGTAAAATATATATTAGCCTCACCTTTACATTTCTTATGCAATTCTTCAAACGTGCCAGGGTTGCCAATCGGAGGTGTGGGAATGATCTTCTCTGGCGGCGTCGTTGTTGGTGGTGGAGGTGCTGTCAGCGGAGGGGAGGGCGGAGGGGAGCCAGGAAGCGAACTTGAAGGAGGACTCGACGCTTGAACATTCCCCATTTTCTACCGATGGCATCTATAAATTACCCATGTGCTCAAAACTGGACAATTCTTCACTTCGAAGGAGTGAGGAAGAAATGGTCAGCAGCGGAAGTCCTTAGTTCTCGAGAGAAACGTTGTGTAATATTTTTCAAGTGGCATCGGAAATTTTATCTTCCATAAGTTTTCCAAACTTTCATTAGAATTTTGCACAAGGTTTTTATAATTTTATCTAATAAATTGCTAATTAATTTCTCGTTTCCTTCCAAAAACATGCTCGAATTTCTTTCCGAAATTTTTTTATCTCATACCAACATTGTTTCTTTCATTTCTTTCAAACTTTTTATGTGAATTAGTTTTTATTATAAATAATTTTTATTAGAAAAAGTCACAATTTCCTTTCTGAAGGGAAATAAATTTCCTTGACAGTGGATTACTGGAATCGTTGCAAGGAATCGTTGTAGTTCTATCACTGAGTTCTATCACCAGAAAAGTTGACTAAAAAAAGTTGTCTCGGACAAAAAGGGTATTAAGTATGGCAAACGAGCCAATGTTTCCTGATATTAGTGCGGAAAATAAAGAAAACTCACCAATGAGTGTGGACAGCTTGTGTACGTCTTGCGAGGAACAGGTAGAACTAGAAGTACATTCTTAAATCAATCACTGTAGTTTGAGTGTAGCTGTGTATTGGAATTATTAAATAATCCTCCTTCTATTATAAACTTCCCCAAATAAGTACATTCATCGTCAAGAACGTACAAGTAGATAATTCTAATTTCTGGAATAGGATTTGAAGAAATTCGTACAGGGTCATATATCTCAAAGCGGCCATATAAAAGGGACATGGCAGCATGGGTGGCCGGGCAGCCTGGGCCATCAGCCATGCAGAGTGTTCGTATATTGATTCTTATATCAAATCCAACTGCGATAATCCCTCCGCCCCCTGGGGAATTCGACTTGAAAAAATAAGTAGTTATAGCCCGGCACTCCGTCGTCTAGCTGCCATATAGGCAGTAGCCTGCGAAAACAGCCGCTACTTTATGCTTGGTGACGTTTACGACTTTATGTTATAAGCATCAAAGTAGCAGCTGTTTTTGTAGGCTATTCAGGCAGTTGTGGTTCTCGAAATTTTATTTATTACCAGATTATTCAATTAAAGATAATAGAAACCGCGACTGGTGTACTGCAACAAAACCCCAATAATCCTGAGCCAGCAGCGTGAAGCGCCATGCGAGGGTACTAATTCCGCACAGCTAATTATACCCGGGTATGCATTTATGTCATGGACGGTTTTCGACGTTATGCACATGCGCGAGTACAAGCTCTGTCTAACTATCTAAGTAATTGTTTTTCATTTTGAAAGGACGTATTTTGAATGTATTTTGCTGTTTTACAACAATTTTTTGTTTTAAATTTTGTTAAAAAGTTTACAAAAGTACAACACGGTTTTTTTTCCTGATTTTAACTGGAAATAAGCCTGCAGTTTCATGAATTAGTGCCAGCTGTTCAAACCGTGAAACAAAGTTTGTATAATAATTATTTTGATGTTGATGTTTTTGATAATTTAATCGTTGTTGTGCCGGTTTGGGTAAGGGGCCATTCATTATATATACCCTAGGGTGGGGTGGGAAAAATTGATGGGGGGGGGGGAGTCATGTCACGGTGGGCAAAAAAGACCGCAAATTCGGCCACATACAAATAACTTTCTGTCGTTAGTTTGGAATATCACGAAACTTCCTCACAGGATAGAACTTGACATTTCTAAAAATTGTATCATTTTTGTTTTTCGATTTTGTTACATTTTGGCGGGAAAATGACATGCCAACTTTGGCGCCAAAAAATTAAACACGAGCTAAGAACATGCTAGTACCTTTTTTGAAGAGATTGTCCTGTAAAGATCTCAAAACTGTAAAAATATTGGAAATACAACAAGGCAGTGCGAAGATATGGCGAATCAAAGTTTAAAAAAATCTATTTTTAGTAACAAAATGGCGGATTTTTCAGATTTTTAAACACCATATATCTTTCCACTGCTTTGGTGTATTTTCAATATTTTTACAGTTTTGAGATCCTTATAGCACAATCTCTTCGAAAAAGTTCCTAGCATGTTCTTAGCTCGTCATTTTCCTGCCAAAATGTAACAATATCGAAAAACAAAAACGATACGATTTTTAGGAATGTCAAGTACTCAAGTTCTATCCTGTGAGGAAGTTTTGTCATATTCCAAACTAACGATAGAAAGTTATTTGTATGTGGCCGAATTTGCTGTCTTTTTTGCCTACCGTGTGTAAAGTTCATCTTGTCCTATGGGGCCGTACTTGCTTTTTTGGAGTCTTGTGGGGGGGGGGGGTTGTGTAGAAAAAGAACTGAAAATTTTGTAGCACCTGTCTTAACATATATAGAACATAGTGGTAAGTGGAAAACTTTTGCCAAAAATGAAAGCTAATTTGTATATATATATATATATATGAGTGGCAGCACTCTCACCCTGACGAGTAAAATTGTCGGGTGTTAAACAGAGTAAAATAATCTGGCGTTAGACAGAGTAAAATAATAAAGTGGGTGCATCTAGGGCTTCTAGGCACATTCCCACTTAAGGGGTTGACATGGTGCATATTAGGCAGATAGTCAACCTGGCATTGAGTGGCAGCACCAGGGTCTTAGCCAGCCTACCGTCCAGCCGTCTTTTGGACGGCCATTTTCAAATTTGGACGGCCTTCTAAGAAAGACGGCTTTTGGATGGTTTTTATTGACCTTCCAGAAAATAGACTCGCCTAGTTTTCAACTATGGCAACTTGCTTGTGTGTAATGGTTGGAAATGCAGAAGCAGAAAGGGTGTTTAGCATGCAGAATCGCATAAAAACACAACTGCGAAACCAACTAACCATAGATCGGTTAGACAAGCTGCTGAGAATAAAATACCATGTCCATGGAAACATAAACATTGCTCACTTGCAAGCTGCAGCGGAAAGATTCCTAGCTTCCAAAAACCGCAGAATATAACTATATAAGATAATAAGTTGCTTTTTGTTGTTGTTTGGTTGTGTTCGCTCACACTAGCTTATCAAAGCTACAGGTACTGTATTTATAGCATGAAAGTGACAACATAATATCAATCATAAAATTAATATATTGGCAGATTTACTTAAACTGTACTACTGTAGTCAGTGTAGTGAGTAGTGACATAGTCTGAATTAATTGAATATATATTATTAGTTTTTTGGGCGATTCTCAAGTGCGGTCACCTATTACTCCGAGCATTTGGGAATAATCACATTGCTGAATTACTGGTGCATGAAGTGGTGCCATATGGCAAAAATTGGGTGTCATAAACGAAATTTCAAATGTGGACACCCAAGTTGCAAATCCTGGCTAAGACCCTGGGCAGCACTCTCCCCCTAATGAGTAAAATCGCCTGGCGTTAGACAGAGTAAAATAATATGGTGTTAGACAGAGTAAAATAATAAAGTAGGGCACACTTAAAGGGTTAAACTGGCTTTGAACTAACTTTTAACTAAAAAAGTGTGTGACTGTTCAAATGACATTTAAACAAACTTATAAATGGCAGTTTAAGTTGTGTGCATTAATAGTTTGTTATACTTTATATAGTTGACACACCCTGATAAATATCTCGAATGTAAACTACAATGTCCAATACAGCGAGGTTCTCAAAAGAATTATTAAAAACACTTTATATAAGAAATTTTCGAAAACTTATGTTATCTCTTAAATACAGATAATATAATTTTAAAGCAAAAATATGCAAGGGAAACAAAAACTCTTGACTTTTTAATACAC
>CACRXK020015348.1:0-12278 GCA_902702795.2 Paramuricea clavata
AATTCCGTGTTAAAACATGGCTTAAACCCTTATTTTTGGACCAATATAAATTCTATAAATTCCATCTGAAAGCCCTGTAAATTACTTAACTCTACATTCTATCATTTGAAATCTTTGATTGCCGTGCCAATCCACATGATTTGTATTGGGGTGGGGGGGGGGGGGGGGGTATCGCCCCTAGCGATATCTATACAGGCATACAAATTATAGTTTACATGAAACGGCCACATTTGATATATATACGCATGAGTTTCCTCGACAATAGTGGCACAAAGTCCCACACGATTGAGCGTGTTCATCAGTTTATTCAAAACAATAAATAAATACTAGTAATTTATACCAACCTTTGGTCCAGGATATGATTATTCCTTGACCGACCTATTATCCGCAATTCCCGCCAAAACTTTCACGACTGAGTGCAATTCCCGCCAAAACCTTTACGACTGAGTCACTTCGATGTTTGTCAGAAAATGAGTCCGCCTTTTACAAATCGCAGCCCGCGATTTGTAAAACACGGACTCAGTCCGCGTTTTACAAATCTTAGTTCGCGATTTGTAAAACACGGACTCAGTCCGTGTTTTCCCGGTCCAGTCCAGTCCAGTCCGTGTTTTACAAATTCAGTCCGCGATTTGTAAAACACGGACTCAGTCCGCGTTTTCCCAGTCCAGTCCAGTCCAGTCCGGTCCAGTCCAGTCCAGTCCGTCTTTTACAACATGCCGATATACCCCGCGTCAAAATATTCAGCAGAGAAATTGACACCTTCCGGTTTCTGACAATGCTCGACCTAATTAGCATGTAGCATAAATTTTTACATTTATTTAATATAGCAACTTAATTGCAGAATTGTAATCTTTGTTTATGAAAGGTATAAAGATTGTTACAAGTATTACAGTTTAAACAAATGCCTGTATTCGCCGATCGATATTTCAAGCCGTTTGCTAATCGATTCAAGATATTCATAACTTGAGCACGCCCCTGCAATGAACATGGAACCACCGGTAAAAATAAATACAAAAATAAATGACCAAGCGTGACAGAAAAAATATTTGCGTATTAATTGCGAAACGTTTAATAAACAAAAGCAAAATAAAAGTTGACTTTAAAGTTATTTTTTTTAAGCAATGTTGCTGGGTAAGGGTTTTCAAGAAAAATTACGTTAGCAACGCATGCGTCGTCACCCGTCAATTACAGGAAAATTATCAAACTTTGTAGATGATTTGTGGCTATGCCCGTCAAGTGCCCAAATATTTTACGTTTCTCGTTAAAAAAACACAACTCTAGTTTTTCAATGGTAGTAATGTGTACTTGGTATAAGGTGCCAAACTTACGAAAATTGCTATTTAATTTGTCTTATAATGTGTGACTTTGCAAACTAGTAAAAGTGTATCTTTTCAGAAAATTATTTCTCCTCCAATCCTGGATAGATTTCCCTGATTTTTTGTTGTAAGAAACTATAAGCACTGATTGTTAAAATATTTTGATACATAAGACTCTCACTTACCTGCTTGCTTCGCGAGAGTCATACGAAAATCTGCCATTTACAGCAGTTTCAGGCCGCCATTTTGGACCCGTCAAGGTGTAAAATATCGATGGGCCAAATTTTACAAAAAAAGCTTTTTAACGCAAACCGATTTCTTTTTTCATACAAGTACCTGAAAGGAAAATTATTGTGAAAAATTTGAAGACTTTCATATTTCCTTCCAGAACTGGGTGCCCGGTTCTTACAGAGACAGCCTCTTAATACATTTACCCGCTGGTGTTTTGATGAAATCCTCGGCAGGATTCCTGCCCCATCGCCTGCTATGTTCACGTAGTTCGTCCATGCTTTGATGGAGCAGGATTTCGGCGAACTCGCTATATGCGAAAGCCCCTGTATTCCCAGGCTTTCTTTCCTTTAGGGGAAATACAAAAGGAAATACTTCCACGAACGGGAAATACAAAAGCCATGATTAGCCATTTACTTTATAAAATGAGGAAACTTTCTAAAATCATTGGTTAAGATAAACACACACGTTACTACAAACAGTGCAGTACTCCAATACAGGTCAGTCGTCCGGCTAAGCTTATTCCATCTATGCTGAAGAAAACGAAAGGAACGTTGGAAAGAAAGATCACGGAGACATTTTACATTGAAAGAATGGAAGCTGACCTGAACTCAAAGGATGAGCGTCAATTCCTCAAATTAACGGTTTTTCTTGAAATTCACAAAACAATTTTGCTCAAAGTGTACGCCACGCATATTCTACAATTATTGTGCAAATATTTTACTCTTTGTTTTTTAAGTCGTGTCTTCCTGTTGCGATGACCCATGGTTTGGAGCCAATAACTCGTTTATGAGAAATGCTTTTTTCCCTTATTAAAAATATATAAGTGAATTTATTTCTTAATATGCAAAAAAAATTCGCAATTTTAATACCTTGCAGGGTCTGTCGGAAAGCGAAAAAAGGCTACGTTTTGCGATGTTTTTTTGTTGCTATTATTGCATGTTAAAGCAGAACATCAGCTGGATCCTGGAGTTCTTTGTCTTTTCTTTTCCAAATTAAACAAAGGACATTTGAACCATCTTTTTAGCAAACTTTAGCGCATCTGAGACCGTGCGCAAATATGTAATTTTTTAAATTAACATGTAAATTGCTATGCATGGGTTCAGCTATAGTGATGGCAAGTGATAGCTGATGTCGTCGTCATTACACTTGCTGACTCCCGCCTGCGCTTAAAAAATCTAAATAAAAGTCTAAATAAAAGTTTTTTATTTATCTGTAGTCACTTTTAACCTGAAGATGTAGTTATACTCCGAATCGTAGTTATTAAAATAATTTTTACTACGCCAATTGTCTAATTATTCAAACACAGAATTCGCCAATATACTACTGCATATAAAATCAATCGTTTTAAGGCCATTATGCCGATTGTACAGTGTGAGGAAAGTGAAAATATTTAACAATTATTCGCTGACGTGATTACCGGTGAATACAGAGACCGAGGGTACAGGTTTTCTCATCTGGACCGACGCTGCCGGTAAATAACGTGTTTGTTTTTAGCAGATGTAAAATTAAATTCATTAGAACTCCAAGGTAGCATGCGAACTAATTTGAGTCTGTGCGCTTGTGTATTAAATCGAGGCTGACAAAAAATAAAAAATTGAAAAGTCGAAAGATAAACACGAATACGAAAACTCGAGAAAATTGGAGAGAAACACGTCACAAAAAGACATATAGTTTCAGTAAAAATGTATATGCTTTTTTCATGAATGTGGTAGCAGAAAAGCATTGTAATAAAAAGTTTAGGCTTGGCGTTTTGACTTTGACAAATTTAGTTTTAATATACATATCACATAAAGTATACACAATTCAGTCAGATTCCATGTCAGATAAAAAACAAGGTTCAGTATATCTGTGGAAAATTTGGAATGCCAGTCTGATTCATCTGAAATGTTATTGCAATCACTGATGTTGATTACTTTATTCGACATCAATTTAATAGCAAATGCGACAGTATAGCTACAAAATGAAGCAGAGCAATGTCATGTGAATATAAAGGATGCTAAGACGAGATGACTCTTGAATAAGTACAATGCCTTTAAAGTGTGATGAAATCACGCTGAGAACCGATGGTGCACCAGCGGAGCCCCTGGTATACATGAAAGCTTATACATCGGAACACTCAGATGATATGTTTTTCTGCAATGAGAAGTTCACATGGGATTAGTTGCATGCTTACGAAGAAGATCGTTGTTTGGAAAGAACTACTTTGACACAGTTAAAAGTCACTGGAAAAAATTTTGAATATCCATAGAAGGCCATGGAATGTAAATTGTATGGACCTTTATTGGAAATAGAATGGATTTTGATAATCCATAATAATTGTATATTTCCATACTATGGATATAGTATCGAAATAATATGGATATAGTATGGATTTAGTGGTGCAATTGCAAATTTCATGGTATGGATTTCACTTTTTTTCCCAGTGAGTTTTAGTGAAAGTCATTCCAAACTGGGAGAGAAGCACGAATAATTTGTCAAATTCTCTTGCGATTTGCCTGACAAGTATGAATCTTGCTCTACTCACGGGTTGGGCGTCCTTGTGCGAGGATTCGTGGGCTGGCCAAGGAATATGTTGACCGCTTGAAGTGTATGAAGATCAACAAAAAGAAGAGGACCGAGAAACGTCAATTAAAAACCAACAAGGAAGGAACCAAAACTATGATGGCTATGATTGGATCGGCATGTTTAACCATGGACTTTTGAAGAAATCGTCAGCTTTAGTCCTTAACAAGTATTTATCACACCACGGCATGTTATATATTCTTTGAAATTGAGAAGGTTGAGAAGTTCAGAGTGAGCTATCTGACGTGAAGATATCTTCATTACAACGAGAATTAGTCGAGATAAAGGAACGCGTCAGAGAAGCCCAAGCGAAGGAGAAAGGTGGGATGTGAAGACATGAACTGGTAAACTAACCAGACATGGAATGAAATGAAATGAAAAAGTAACAATTGAAATGAAAAACTAAATGAAATGAAAAACTAACCATTTTTAACGAAATATTTTTAAATTCCCAATAGATAAACACTCCCCAATAAAGACTATAAAAGTACGTGGAAAATCTTGTCAATTTATTATCCCCGAAATAAAAGCATTGATGATAAAAAGAGACCATCTCCACAGTCTTTTAGGAAAATACGTGATCATTAGGATTGGCTTAACTTTCTTTAGAGAGGTCCGCAATTTAACAAAAACTGACTTATCAAAAGACGTATCAAAAGCTTTCGACAGTGTAAATCATACTTTTCTCCTTACAAAACTTAGCAACGTCGGGGTTTCTCCAAGCGTTGTAAAATGGTTTGACAGTAGAATTGGATCAACTGTTTCTAGTTTCTACTCCTCTCCCTGTTTCTTATGGTGTACCACAGGGTGCAATTTTATCACCTTTACTTTTTAGTATTTTATATACTAACGATTTGCCCTCATCAGTGCATCACAGTAAACTTGAATCGTACGTGCACGATTCCAAGATATTACAATCTTTTACTGCGGCAGACGTGGACTGTTTAAAGCAACAACTACAGGAAGACTTTTATTTGGTTGATAATCGTTGTTCTGAAAATGAATTGCTTATTGTCCCGGGAAAGATCATGCAACTACATGCTGATTGGTACACGGCAAATTCTTCAACAACTTCCCGAAGATATATATGACCATAAATTTCCTCAACGAGACTATTATCCCTGTTCCTTCCGCCAAAGATCTAGGAATGACACTCGATTCTTATTGACATATGACCAGCACATCACCAATCTGGTTTCCTCAAGTATGAATTCCCTGTGCCAAATAAACCGAGTCAAAAAATGTTTCGATGAAGAAGCTTTAACTCTTATCTTATCTTTAACTCTTAATGAGCAAAATGTTTTATTGTTCAACGGTTTGGTCAAAAACGTCGTCTGCCAAACTTAAGAAACTACAGTTAGTGCAACATTTTGCGTGCAGGATTATTAAGAATTATTGGATGGGGCAGAGCAGTAAGCCGAATTCAATAATTCCTTTATTATTCAGAATCTATAAATTTTCAGAATCTTTGTCTTGTACTATTTTTTCAATTTGCTCTGTTGAAACCGAAGCAAAACGAGCAGAAGCAACAGAAGCCATTGTCAAAACAAAATAATTTTACAAAAAGAGAAAGAGACCCCCAAAACTCCAACAAGGCTGCATGAGTTGCTGAGCAATTCCTCATTGCTTATGGGAGGAAATTACACTCTCTACCCAAACCACCCAACCGCCCCCCCCCCGCTCCGGCGCTGCCTCTGCCTCGGGTATCAACTGGAATTTCACCATTCGAGCTATGCTACTGATGGATAGTCAAGGAGCCCATGACCATTTTGAAAGAACTGTGCTTCTTGATTGAGACAAGCGTCGGCAGATGTAATGGAGCGGTTGTTGATGACTTGCCCCCCAAAACAGACCCCCCCCCCCCAAAAGAAAAACAGCAGCGAACGTTATCCTTGGTGAGCAGCTGACTGAGGAACAGAGAGTCCAATTAGAAAACTTTGTGGTCGACCGATATATGAAGATCTTTTCAACTGACGTGCCGGGAGATAATGACCTTACAGCGATCCAAACCATATGCAATACCTTACAACGTGAGAGAATCTCTAAAGTTGGATATCGAGGCACTGCTGCAGATTGGCGTGATCAAAGAATCGAAGTGTCCTTGCTGAAGCCGGTTGTGGTCGTACGTAAGAAGGATGGTACGAATAGAGTGTGTGTTGACTATCCGAAGCTTAATCGCCTCACGGACTTCGACCCGACACCAGCCAATACCACCGAGGAAATATTTGAGAAGATGGCCCATAAAAAATATCAATTGGAGCAATGGGTACTGGAAAATTCCCGTTCTGGGGAAAGATGTTCCTAAGATGGCGTTTGTTACCACGGACGCGGGATATACGAATTAATAAAAATGCCATTAAGAACGCTAACTCGCGAGCAATGTTAGCAAGAGGCACGAGGAAGCTGATAGCAGAACTTGCGATGTCGACAACTACGTGGACGATATCACCGTGCACACCGAGACATGGGAAGGTTATTGCTTCTATAATATACAATCATCGACAAAACACTTAGGGCAGTGCTAGCCCTCGTGCCCCCCCCCCCTAATCCCCCGCGACCCCTTTAATAATGTTATGTTATGCTAATGCTTATTAAAGCAATGACAAGTGAACCGATCCTTCACCTTCCAGATTCAAATAAGCCCGTTCGTTTCGACAACCGATGCTTCAGATGTTAGAACATTCCCCATCAGTTACGCTTGCAATTAGTTTCTCCAAGACAACGCAAGTACAGCACCATCGAAAGAGAATGTTTGGCAATTGTGTGGGTGATACAGAAGTTTCGAGTCTGTTTTTACGGAAGAGAGTTTGTACTCCAGGCGGATAATCAACCATTAATTAATCTATCTGAATCTAGTTAGGTTTTTTATAGCATGCATAATACAAAAGGCGTTTGACGGACTGCAAACGTACAAAGTTTGGAAATGAAAATTTTTCATTATTATATGTATATATATTGTTTTATGAGGTGCACAGTGATGCTTTATTTGATCGCTCGCGACCGATTGCAAACTAACACTTCGTAACAGCTAGTTTTCCTGTAAAAGCAGCGTTTGGTTTGTAATTTTTTGGACGAAGGATCTTTCCTCGAAACGTCGAGAATTATTTTTGCCTTTTGGATTGATGGTTCCCTTAATTTGAAGACTAACTCTTATCTTTAAATATATTGTTCCAATATAGGTGAGTGTTCAGCAACCCAGGGATATCACAACACCCATCTTCACCTTGCTTTGACTCGTGGATTAAAATGTCATCCTAATGATAATCCCCCGACTGTAAAGGAAACACTTTTGTGTGGCAGGTAAAATATTTTGATCATGAGCAGTATAGTCGATAGCGACTACCAGCCATGTTTTCATTTTGAAGGAAAAATTACATAATTTGGGGTAGCATAAATAATATCACAATATCATTTTACGAATTCAGACAAAAGACAGTATATTTCAACCTATACAGAAGGACTTGAGTTATTATTATAAGATTCATAGAAGGCAACAAAGTTTAAATAGTCGCCCGATTTTCCGTGTTTATTGCAAGGGAAGGAATTGTTTCTGAAAATGAATGCAATTCACCCATGCGAAAACAACATATAAGAGCAGACATTCAATAAAAGTAAGTTAAATATTATTATTATATATCAATAGTCAAACTTCTAGTGTTTTATTGGTCGAGAGCATATCACGTGAGAGTGACGAAATTAGATTGTCTCCCTCGCAACAGCGCGAGAAGGAAACAATACGTTATCGACCGGCGAATAACGAAAAAAATCACGTGCGCCATCAGGTGAAGTTGTGACCTTTGGACATGCCTAGTAATTTAAACTTTCGCTTTGAGTAACTGCAGTGCTTAATTTAACGTTTTAACAATAAAATATTTCATGTATTTACGTTCATTTGTTCTTTAATTTGTTGTTTCTTTGACTATTGATATATAATAAAACACTTATTTACTGAGACCGAAGGAAACAGTGTGTTTTGTGGACCCGAGACCGTCGATGTTTCCCGAGGCTCGGGAAACATCGACGGTCTCGGGTCTACAAAACACACTGTTTCTTTCCCTTGGTCTCAGCAAATAAGTGATAAATAACGTCTTTCAAACAATGAAATCAATCAATCAATAATTTGTGCGCCAAAACTCATTACCAAGGAAAAGAGATTTTTATGACATAAATGTTGTACGTTTCGCGTTTCAGATACCTGCGTGAGAAAAATTATGACGGGTATTATTATAACAAGTGTCAAAATTTACGACGAGATTTGCGCGAGGCATATGATGAGGCATTCAAGAAATATGATGTTCTTATTATGCCAACAATACCTAAAAAGGCTTCACAATTTCCTTCCAAGAACCCTTCCTTATCTGGTGAGTGGAAGAAATTTTGCTTGTGAGCCACTTGCATTGACGATCTATAGCTAAGCTAATTCCTGACGGGATCATTTAGCTAGTAGATAACTTATAATTTAGGAATCATTTAGCTAGTAGAATAATATTTTATCACGGAATCATTTAGTTAGTAAATAAATATAATTAAAATACTCATTAATAATTCATAAACCTTATGGCGAATCATGTCAGCCATAACATGTCACGTACTTTATATCTGATAGAACTCATCTTCATTAGTATTCTTTATAGTTATAATTGCTCATCTTAATTAGTATGATTACATAATTGTTCATCATTACTAATTAGTATTCTTTTCTAGTCGTATTTTAAAGGTGCCCTACAGTCCGACCTGCGCATGTACACAAAGGAGCCCACTTTTTATGATACAAACAGTTTAACTATGTTTGGGTTCTTGCAAAGCCTGATTGTTGTTTCTTGATCATTTATTATACTCTAGAAGCTTGAAAATATAAATAGTTGTCGAATAAAGCTCAATATTTTGGACACAAAAATGTAAACAAAGGCTTTGTTTACATACGGACTGTAGGGCACCTTTAAACTATTCCGCAAAACACTCGTTGTCGTGTTTTATCAGGTATAAAGAGAGCTTTAAGAAAGGGACATTTTCCCTTTGCGAACGCCGAGCAGAAGTCAATAGAACTATTATAGATTGCTACAGTGTTTTTTAAATGTGAAACTAGAATCATTGACAAAACCCTTCGGACAGTCCTAGCTCTAGTGTCCCTCTTAACTTCCGTGGTCCCTTAACAATGTAATTATGTTATCCTAACATATAATAATGCAAGCTGCAACGTTAACAATGAAAACGTTGTTATGCACAGCAACATTGGTTAGGGGGAGGAAAACATATTTCGAGGAAACATATTTGGAGGAAACATATTTCGCTTTTTATGAGATTTTAATTTACAATCTTTAGATTTTGGGGAATATATTTTAAAGTGCCGATGGGGGAAGGTTTTGTCATTGATTGTATATTAACTGCAGCCGTTCTTGATTTTAAGCATGAACTGCTGACGCCATAATTGACGGCTATACGTGTTGTCAAGAACGTCGCTTGTTTTAGTTCTATAGTGTATCTTTAGGGACGTGTACGTAATATAATATTATTCGTTTTAACCACTAAGTTTGTTTTTTTTTAACCTCAGAATATCTTGAAAAAGCCTACGAATTGTCCAAAAACACCAGTCCATTTGATGTCTCAGGTCATCCTGCTTTGTCAATCAACGCTGGATTTTCACATGGGTTACCTGTGGGAATGATGATTGTTGGTAAAATGTTTGATGAAATGACAGTACTAAACGTGGCGTACACTTTTGAACAAATGCGTGACAATGTATAAAATATAGAAATCGAATGTTCTATTATCAGCCTTGTTAACTTTTAAATGCGATATCGCGTTTAAAAATCGTATCAGGTAAAATAGATGCCATAAATCTATGGTAAAAATGAGTCGGTTATTTATGGGTGCGTATAGCAAATGGTATACCGTTCACAGTGATCAATGAGTTGACCAAGGGTTTAAATCAGAATATCCAGACAGATGTTATCCTTCTAGATTTCTCTAAAGCTTTTGACTCAGTCCCACATTAAAGATTAATTAACAAAATAAAATACTATGATATACGTGACCAAACCGCTAATTGGATTATGCATTTCTGTCAAATACACCCAAGTCATATATCTATTAACGCACTCATTCCAATCCGGTTGATGTGGTCTCTGGTGTACCTCAAGGATCGGTGCTGAGTACGGTTTTGTTATTATTGTACATCAACGAACATTGATGGTACACTGTGCCTTTTTGCTGATGACAGTGTTATATTTACCGAGAGATTCATAGTCACCAAGACCGGATCTTATTACAACAGGATCTGGAAATGTTGCAGAATTGGGCCCATCTCTGGCAACTAAATTTTAATGTCTCGAAATGCTATCATGTTAGAATAACTAAAAAGATGAAACCTCTGATCTATACGTATGTTTTGGAGGGGGAAGCCATTTCTAGTACTTCTTCAACCGAGTACCTTGGCATCAAAAGAACAAATTATTTTAGACAGAACTAGAAGTTACTATCGCAAGGGAAGTGCTGCATGCCTTACGACCAAAGCCCTGGGGGTTGATTATATCAATAAACTTCATTTACTTAATTTGCCTTATACACAACTGTATGAATGAATTTATTTTGTTCAAAAAATATCGAAATTACAACATGCAATAATTACTAGACATAGTAAAGTGTACTTCGGAATTTCATATTTATGCAATGCCATGTTATTTTTGGTGCCAATATTTTAAATTGACATTTAAAAATGGCAATAGAAATCATTCTTCAGTCTTCACCTGTGAAAACGTCTTGAAGAGAAAAATTTGGAAGAATATGTCTGTTAACGTGATACAATTAAGTTTGTTGCAAGTTTTCATATTCTTTCTAAGTAATTACAGTTTTTTGTTTGTTTTTTCATTTCGTAAACAAGTGTTACCATAGATTTTTGTCCAATATGTAGATGTATCGCATTGATATATTGGGATACACAATGGTTGGTTTTCATTAAAAACAGGTCCTCTATATAAAGTTTGTTCGTTCACTGCAACCAGGTATATCAATCATGTTTCGCTCGCTACTCTGGTTTAAATAAATGATTACAAAGCCCAGTCGAATTGTAATCAAGACCCAACGTTTCGACACTCCAGTCTAGTGTCTTCATCAGGGGAGATCTAAAACTGCGATCTTGGCTTCTTAAATACCCAAGGGATGACGTCACCTGCCAAGAAGATGCATATATTCCTCTGGCAAATAGGCACCGTCATCCCTATTCAAAGCATGATGACTCATATTTATATGCCACGATTCTATGCAAAGTCTTTGACCATAGCGATTGTTTGTGGTAATTACTTTAGAGTTTTCCCACGCAATCTCGTGTTTGGTGTAACATACATGTTCGGCTAAAGCTGATTTTCCCTTGTCTAAAGTTGAAACAGCCTTTTGATGTTCTTTTGGCCGTGTACCAAACTGGCGTTTAGACTGACCCGAATACTCTTTGTCACAGTCACCGCATGGTATAGAATATGAGTCTTCTGATTTGTTTCAACAGGATCTTTTGGCTTTGCGAAAATATGGCTTTTAAGGCAACCTTAGAGATGCCGTTCTGCGCATATATTCTGCGCATCAAAACATTCCATCAGTGGGGGAGCAACCTTTGGAATGTTGTTAATATTTCGCACCTTCCGAACTTTCTTGAATTGAATCTCTAGTCTGTATTCATTTACAAGCATAACGAACCAGAAAAGTGTTAAAAATTCAGTATAATATATATCTAATCATATTTTACAACTGTAGCACTGAGTTCAAAATGTAAACAAAGCGTTTGTTTACATTACGGACTTTACATCACCTTTAATCTTTATCTTAATATCAAATAGGGTTTTAAGGCAACCTTAATATTACAATTACTTAAGATTCTCTTGATTGGTTCTGTGACACCTTGAATGTATGGAACTATTGCAAAACCTGCTGTGTTGGTGTAATGTACTCAGGTGAATAAGATGTTTGTGTGTTGTTACTCTGAGTGTATATCCACACCGGGCAGGCTTGAAAAATATGCCTGGCCACGGCGGGATTCGAACCTACGACCTTTGGAATACTAGCCCAATGCTCTTCCAACTGAGCTACGCGGTCAGGACGGTTCGAGTAAGCGATATTTCGGAACTGAGCTAGTATTCCAAAGGTCGTAGGTTCGAATCCCGCCGTGGCCAGGCATATTTT
>CACRXK020015349.1:0-12275 GCA_902702795.2 Paramuricea clavata
GATAGCAACCACAGTCAATTCTGACAACAATGCACAACATTTACCAGAACAATATAGATTTCTATTAAAAAAGAACAGATCATAGACATAGTTTTATATTTATAGTATACTCGTTTCACTGAGAGTTTGCGTAGGCGGAACTAATCATTGTTATATTGCATGTCATTATAATTGTAATTGTAAACCACTGTCCTTGTAGCTATATCCGTATAGAATAGTTTATTATCACTTTACCTGTCGAAGACTGCAGACTGGCAGTCGAAAGCTTGTGTTTCAAATAAAAAATTTACGATCAGAGAACGTTTCAGAAACTTTATTATGAATCCTGGTCGCGCATCTAGCATTTTTAATATAAAGTTGGTGTTTGGAATAGGGTTAGTGTAAAGCTTTGTTACGTTTTGTCATTCTGAGGCCAGCGAAATAACCTCTTATGCGACATGCATCCGTACGCGTCTACTATCGTCAAGAAAACAATCAATACGTATAATCGTTGTGGTCTGTGGGATTTTAATGAGATTTAATGACCTTGCAGTTTTAACACACATTAGCCGAATTCATATTAGAGACGGGAAACTCGTATTAGACGGGAAACTCGTCTTAAATTCGAATTTATCCGTCCCTAAATTCATATTCAGGTGGGTTTTGACAGACGAGTTTCCGTCTAAGACGAGTTTCGCGTATGAATTCGGCTATTCAAATATAAGGGCTGGTAAACTAAAAATTGATAAACATATTGATAAACGTTCATTTCATGTCACGCACGCTAACACCTGCTTAATAATTAACTTACGTCTTCGTAAACATTATAGTCGATACATAACTGGTACATTAATTTAATAATATGGACAAAATGGAACAAAACTTCTGAAAACAGCAGTTGTAGTTCTAATTATTTTGATAAATTTAGTAACAAATATAATCCCTAAACAGCTCATCGATTTGTATGTTAGCGCTATTAAAAGTAGACACTATTGAACAGTGATCTGAAGTTATCATGCAACTGACAACAATATTATATCTCAAAATACCTGTATATGATGATATTTCACAAATATATCGGGATTTCTGGATCAATTTTAAACTTAGCAAGGCAAAAAGTCTCCATTCAAGAATATATCTTCTTATCAAAAGGTAAAATACTTAAAATACTTGATTAAATTGTTTACTTCGACGGTATGTAAATTAACAGCGTTTGACTTGCAAGACGTCAAAAACGGACGATTTCAACGCGCTGTCGTTTATCGCGTATTCATTTGCCCAAAGAAGTATTTACGTCAATTGAAAGCCTGTTTATTAAAGAGCCAACTAGTAGAAGCATGATCGATTTGGAGCTTTATCCCATGGTGAAAATCGGTTTTGTTAAGAGGGTATCGTAAATGAGGTAAGATAGTGTGCTCCAAAACTACGATTATTTCTATTCCTAAAAGTAACTCAGATTTCCTGTAAGTCATGTACACAGTCCTTTGAATAACTGAAAACAAGATTTTTAGGGTTTTAGATCGATTAGAAACGGTTGTCGTCGTGAAATTTATCTGTAAAATCAGCGCATATTTTCCCAGACAAAATGGCGATTTAGGGTGGTCGTGTTAAAACGGCATTTTCTCAAAGTTAAAAAAGCATTTGACCTAAAAAAATATATGGTGCATTTTCCGATATAATAAGGTATATCTGGGAAAATTTGAGCAAAATCGATTTTTCCGTTGTGGCCGCCTTATGTTTGATTTTTGTGGACATCCTCTCTTAATTAGGCTAACTGCATTATTATACAACCTATGTTCTCTTTTCTACCTGTAAATGTCAAACATTACAGAGGATTATTAACCAGTCAGACACTTTTGATAGATCCGATTAACCTATCAGATGCATTGGTAGTGGTAGTGAAATCTGAACCTTCTAATTAATAACCTACCATAAGACATATAGCATAAAATTAATGAAAAAATATTTTGTAAATACATACATGCCCTCATCAGTCAGTAAGTTATTAATATGATATATTTGTTGTGTTGGTGTAGTGTACTCAGGTGAATAAGATGCTTGTGATGTTACTCTGAGTGTGTATCCACACCGGATACACACTCAGAGTAACATACACACCCAATGTGATCTAATAATTATGGGCTAGTATTCCAAAGGTCGTAGGTTCGATTCCCACCGTGGCCAGGCATATTTTTCAAGCCTGCCCGGTGTGGATACGCACTCAGAGTAACATCACAAGCATCTTATTCACCTGAGTACACTACACCAACACAACAAATATATCATAATTATTAGATTACATTGATATTAAAGGAACTAGACTCAGTTCCAAAATATAGCATCTCGAACCGACCTGACCGCATAGCTCAGTTGGCAGAGCATTGGACTAGTATTCCAAAGGTCATAGGTTCGATACTCACCGTGGCCAGGCATATTTTTCAAGCCTGCCCGGTGTGGATACACACTCAGAGTAACATAACAAGCAAATTATTAATATTTTCCGTTAATGTCATATCATGGGTACATAATTACTTACCAAAATATTAGCTGGCTTTAGGTCTTGGTGAATTATAGCTTTTGCATGCAAATACAGGCTTGTAAGTTGCATGCTATGATATTACAGTATTAGTACGAGTCAATCGTTTCCATGACGGCATTTATCGTTATGATCAACAATGCTTTACATGGGGACAAGTAAAGAAAACGTTTGTTTTTGGTTATAGTAATAATCTTCTTTATCCAGGTACAAATTATCCAGCTTCACTGACTCTTCTATAACAGTTCTTCTAGAGGAGAAAATTGAGGAAGGGACTGCCCAAAAGCCCTGGTAAAATTGATCACTTTTGGTAGCCAGCGGCAGACAATTATGATTGACTGAATTTCAGTTCATTGATATGTAAGCTAAGTTATTCAAATATTTAAAAAATGAAATACAGTAAAACAAATGGCTTCCCACACATTATTTTGTACAGTAATAAAAGCATAAACCTAAAGGTAGGCTAAAAGATCAAAATTCAATGAACACAGTGTAAATTTATATCAAATACATGGAATCTAAACAACATAACTCATAAGGCAAGCCCTATTGTATTTGTTATATGATTTCACCACATAGTCCGCTTGCCTTGTTTACATTTTGATAGCAAGGAAATTCTGATTGTACAAAAGAATGCATTCCACAATATGTTCCTACAATGCATACACAATAACAACAAAGCTCTCTTGGGATCAGAGCTTTTAAAACACCATTTCCCTGCGGGAATCCCAAATCAAGGTGGGATCTATTTAATTTTTTCCAGAAGTAATTTATTAATAGTCATCACTGTAGTCTGTATACATCTTATTGCCTTGCACCTGTAGTACTATAATAAGTTAAAGCCTAATTTCGCATATTTACTATCCAGTGCTACATATTTACAGCAATTTTACTCATACTCTCTGGCAGGCTACTCATCAATTCCCTCGCCTAGAAGAAACAGCAATGCTGCCTAGCCAATCTGTGTGCCAATCTATGTGGGCCTGTCTAGCCACAGGCCCACACAGACTGACCCACTGTGTGCCAATCTGTGTGGACCAGCTGCCTAGCCACACATATTCATCCTCCCCTCCACCTGATCCTGATTTAACCGGTCATGCTGCTTGCTGTCATTTTTTAAAAATGGGTTATAACTAATTATTATACCTGAAATGGCGGAAGGTTACCAAAAATAAGTTTTTCCAAATCTAAACTGTTAATGAATGGAGATATAAGCCACAGCTTATCTTTAATTTTGTAATAACCTACTAGAAGTAATAGATTGGGATGATGTAATTTCCTTGAAAATGATTAAACGAAATAACTTAAATATCCCATGCAAGGATGTACAAAGAGCATATAGATTGTTTGCACTCATTCCCCAGAGACCAACTTAACAACAGCCATGGTGACCATGTTAGTGCTTCATACAAAAAAGTCTAATTATTTTTTTTGTAATTGGAACACCAACATGATGGCTATGGTGTCATGTGCAAACGCTCTATAGTTCCTTATTTCAAGCTTTCTGAAACTGTCCATTCATTAAAATAATGCATTAAAGATAATCTACATATATTTATTATTTAGAACATAACTTATCACTTACTTAGAATTTTAGTTAGTTAACAACATATGCATGCAATCGTTCTCCTTGGCATTATATTTTCTGTTATATTAATATTGCATGATAATATATCACATAATATCAAAATTAATATAGTATAGCTAAACATTGCCATTTACATGCCCACAGGGGCGGATCCAGGATTTTTTGTACGTTAGTCAAAGTTTTCGGATGTACAATACTACAATCTAGTTTTGCGGGCGGCGAATGCGCAAGGCACCTAGGGGGGGTCTGTCCCCCAGGAATTTTTATATTTTTGAACCTCCGAAACGCAATTTGCATCACTCTGAAAGCTGCTTCAACAAAAAATTAACTTCATGAAATGGGAGATAATTATAGCAACTATCAGTCTGACTGACTCTCACAACTTGCTCCTTAGGGAAAAGTAAAGGAGAAGTACTTGCAGAAATGTGATAATTGTGGAAGATGTTTCATTTTATCAAATTACGGATTGCTAGTATTATGTTTAACTATCTCATGATAGTACTACATTCATTTTTGTTGCCTAATAGCCTTGTTGAGTCATTGATCACTTGACTAGCAAATCACTGAGTTCTGACGGACCTTCAACCGCAGAATTACAAATATGCAAATTTGTTGTGTAAATCAAAATTCACAGCTAAATCTAAATCAAGATGCGCGCCATGCATATTTTACATATGCATGGCGCGCATCTTGTTTGCTTATAAATATTGTTATGCTGTCAAAAATGAAATAAAATTTACATATCACATTAAATTTACCTTATTGCACTTCAGAATAAAGATCTCGGCGCCAATACTTCTACTCAAACAGTCAAACTGTAGTTTGTGCTATTCATGGCGCTTACGCTGCTTAGCAACTGTTCACTGAATGGAACTCTCCGATATTTAGCGTTGATTTTCCTCCCAAGATCAGCGCAACAGTCTTGTAAGACAGCTAAATCATTCACTGCAAATGTGGATCGAACCGTTTCGTGAATACTACAAGGACTGGAATCTGGAGCAGCAGACATTGCCGAATTTTCCGTAGATATCTTTAAATTGAATCTTTCGACAAAGCTACAACATGACACTTCGAATGAGCGTGCGCTCGGAAAGACTTTATCACGCGTCAAATATTAATGATATTCCGACTAATGGAGCGCCCCTGACTTTTGTATATCGGTCAGAACTCCCCACAGATCAGTCAAAATCGCAAAAAATCGCTTGTTACCATGGCAATAAGCGTCTAGACCAATCAAAACACTGGATTTTGACTTTTTGACTGACCAAGTTTGCGTATGTCAGCTGCTCATTGACTTGACTAAGCTCGTCGGCTCAACCACTGTATGAAATTTGATAACTGGACTACAGTTACATGATAATAGATACTGGACTATTATAAGGTGTCGCTGCATGATAAAAAATAACTGGACTATTGGTCGAATATTTAAGACTTTAATTAAGTTTGCAATTTTTACGTTAGTCGCGTGACTGGTTTGACAACCCCTAGATCCGCCCCTGCACCTTGATAGTTTACACTCTATTAATTTTATTAATCTCTCATTCAATTAAATTTGCATCCTCACAAAAAGGCACATGTCATATGACCTCTGCACTAAAAAAGCTATCGACAATTCAACACATATACTGTATATGCGTATTTTATACTTTTCTATGTTGGGGCAATATGTAGGAGTATAGTTATTATCATCACGGTAAACCCTCTTGTATCTTCTTTGTCGTTAACTTTCACAATACACTGATACGATCCAAGTTGGGTAATGTTTACGATGAACAACATTATGTAGATAGGCAAGCAATTACGAGGTATTTATCACCGTCTATTCCTACCATTTCCTGTGGCCATACGCTATAATTCCATCTGCATGTAAATTAAAAATATTATATTATCTTAAAGATAATGAAGCCATTCACAACTCGGCTGGTATTAGTACAAAGGTAAATTTGAGGTTTGTACATGAGTGCATGTCACAATATTATTGATAGAAGTGCTATTGGAAAGGCATGTTGATTGTATGTACAGCGTGTCCCAAAAAATTCCCCTCTGAATAAAACCAGGACAAATAGCCAATACATATAATTAATATATATTAATATGTACTGTACCTTCTGTATCAGCCAAGCCTGGTATCTTAGTATCATGCCCTTTGTCGACACTCTCCTCTTTTTCAATGTAAGTTGTTCTTTTACTATCAGAAACTTAAGAAAATAAGAACAATGATTAATCAACCAATGCATATAATGGAAGGTCGTGAGTGTATATATATATTATATTTCATATATATTTCACTATATATATTTCATATTTTTTACCTTTTATAAGAGAGGTAACGTCCCAACCCTATGATGTAGGATCATAATCTGCAAGTGTATCTTGTAAGACCTCTCCATATTATAATATGCGAATGGGCGATTCGTTTGCGAAGCACTGACTTGTAGTGCGTGTCAGTCACCAACTCGATTAGTTCTAAAAATAATTTAATTTATATGTAATACACATGCAAATACGAATTATATGATTTATATGAATATGTTGTAATAAAGGCACATATATATTAATTATTATATAGTTAAATATGTTTATACTCTGTTGCAAAATGGAAATAGCAAAGCTAATCAAATACTTGTGTCTTGTGCGAAGCCAATCAAATACTTGTAAAGGTCTCACTTTATTGCTTTAAATTCACATAAATTCCCGATAAACTTAACGTCAACAATCCAGATCTAAAAACGTACTATGAACGTTCGTACCCCGTCCTCGCGGGCTCACTTCACCGAGTGTTACTGGACACTACATCCCTCCCCAAAACTAGTTGGATATTTAACATAACTTTGAACAGAACAACCCCAATGTCAACAATAAATTACACTGTAAATCTCAACGCAGTGAGACAGCACAGTTCGAATCACTCAGTCCGTGCTATCTAGAGTCATTAAACTGTATTAGTATTAATAAGTAATCGTTTTCGTGTTAACTGAATTGACTATCAATATCGTACAAAGTCCTTTAAACGAGCTGGTTCTCTCCGAGTACGTGTAGGGCGCTGTCCCACTCTTACTTCTCCTCCTTCTGGCGCTGTCGGAGTGGCTGTATCAGATTTGTTACTTGTTAATGTGCGATTGCTTCCTGACGGTTCGTTACCGTTGTCCACGCCGTTATTCGGTTGATGATTATCACTTTCCGAAGTTTTTTTGTCTGATTTTGTTGGTCTTTCTTCCTTTTGGTAGCTAAGCTCGGGAGCCTTTTTGAAACATGATGTGTTGCGGGTAATTTGCTTGTCGTTTGCCCTAGCTGTAACCATGCTTCCGTTCTTCGAAGTGACGATATGTGGCTCGACGCTGTAAAATGGAGCCAACTTATTCCGTCTTTTCTCATTCTTGACCAACACTGTGTCACCAACTTTAAGGTCGCAGGGTGTTGCATGTTTTCTCGTGTCCGCATATCGTTTCATGTTGGTCTTGGCTCGGTTGTCGTTTCGTCTTGCCTCGTGTTCAATTTCGGTCTCTTTGGTGGGAGGTGTAACTTGAGGTAATCTTGTTTGAGATGCACGACCGAACATAAGATGATATGGGCTAAATCCTGTAGATGGATGTGGGGTTGCACGATACTGACGTAAAAATTTGTGGAGCTCTTGCTTCCAGCACTTTCCTTCAACGGTTGCTGCTCTCACAGCTTTCATCAGTGGTTTATTAAAAGATTCAGCCTGAGCATTAGCCCTGGGCCAACGTGGAGTTATTCGTCGGTGGGTGAAGCCGCTGTAGGATGCGAAGTGCGCGAATGAATTGGAGTTAAACGGGCTGCCATTGTCAGTTTTGATAACCTGTGGGCACCCAAAGATTGATAGCACTTTATCGACAACCGGTACCGTAGCATTTGCGGAGACTGATTTCGTTATCTCTACCACTGGATACCTAGAATACTCATCGACGATGACGAGCAGATACTCTCCCGTTGGGAGGGGACCGCAAAAATCCATGCTGAGATTTTCCCATGCTTTTTCAGGCATTTCAGACATGTTCAAAGGTTCCATTCGTTCTGGTCCCGCATATGTAGTTTGGCAAGCTAAACAGTTCTGCACAGTGTGTTCGACTTTCTCGTTCAGCCGTGGAAACCATACTTTTGATCTGATAAAAGACTTTGTCCTGTTCATCCCTTGATGGCCTTCGTGTGCAATAGATACTGCTTTGTTGCGCAGCTTTGCCGGTAACACAATCTTGTATCCACGTAAAAGCACGTTATCTAGACAGCTAAGCTCTTCACGAACATTGCTTATCTCTTGTAATTCTTTGATATCCACTTCTGAATCACAAACAGTCTTGATTTCAAACCACCGTCCGTTGCGTACATACTCGATGGCTTTCATTAGAGTCTTATCTTGACTTGTAGCGCTCTTTACTTCCTCAAGTGACATAGCAGGAAAAGTTGATGTTTCGGCAATGAAATTGACATAATGTTCTGCAAACTTCTGCTCGCGCGACGTGGCTTTGGCTTCAGATGCGTCCGGATGCCGGGACATGTAGTCCGCAGGGTTTTTTTCACCGGGGCGATACTCGATAGAAAACTTATACGGCTGCAACCTTAACCCCCATCTTTCGATTCGTAGTGGCGGTTTTGCCTTTTGCCAAATGCGTTCAAGCGGCTTGTGGTCAGTAATCACTTTAAAACTCTTGGCTCCTCTCACATACATATCGAAATGTTCGCACGCCCAGACAATTGCTAGAGCTTCCCTCTCTGTTTGACTGTATCGAGACTCAGTGTCAGTGAGAGCTCTACTTGCGAACGCTACAATTCTTCCGTCTTGTTCCAGCATGGCACCTAAACCAACGGGGCTAGCGTCGACGATTATTTCGATCTCTTTGCTGGGATCAAAGTATGCAATGATGGTATCAGCTGTTAAGGATTGCTTAAGTTGTATAAATGCATTTTCTTGTTCAGTGGACCAGGTCCATGTGGCGTCATTCCGTGTGAGACGTCGAAGTGGTTCACTCAGCGTGGCATAGTTAGGAATAAATCGCGCAGAGTAGTTCATCATGCCGAGAAAGCTCTTCACTTCTGATACATTGACTGGTGCTTGTGTTTTCTTCAAAGAATCAACCTTTTTCGGGTCTGGTGATACCCCGCTCGCGTTAAAGACCAAGCCGAAGAATTCAACTTCATCTTTGTTGAACTCACATTTCTCCCTATTCAGGGTTAGGCCTTTTTTCTCGAGTCTTTGGAGAGTAGCCTCTAGTGCGATGTCGTGTTGTTTCTGATTAGTACCAAAGATTATGATATCGTCTGCAATGTTCTTTGCTCCAGGGATATCATGAATAACGTTGTGTATGGCTTCTTGGAATATTTCTGAAGCCGAACATATTCCAAAATTAAGTCTCTTATAACGATAGAGGCCGATATGAGTACTAAAAGTTGTGATATATCTTGAGTCCTCATGTAATTCGAGTTGATGGTAACCCGCGCGCAAGTCTAGCTTGCTAAAAACTTTAGCCCTGTTAAGATCATTGATAAGTTCATCAATGGTTGGCATTTGATGTCTCTCGCGTTGAATCGCCTTGTTGGGCTCGCGCATATCTATGCACAGTCTTATTGCTCCTGGTTCTTTTTTTGGTGGTGTAACAATGGGTGATACCCATGGTGTAGGGGTGTCCTCGACTTTCTCGATGACGTCTTCTTTTAGGAGTTTTTCGATTTCGTTTGCTACTTTGTCTCTTAGATGAAACGGTGTCCTGCGCTGTTTTTGCGCCACCGGTTTGACAGTTTCGTGAATATGCAGCTTTACCGTAGTGTCTCTTAGTTTCCCTATTCCTTTGAAGAGATTCTCATTCTTAAGGTGGGAGTCGGTAATGTTGTTAAGGACCGCAATGAGATCTAGTTCAATAGAAGTGGGGTATCCCAGCAGTGATCCATGATCACCTGGGACGATATAGAATTCATGACTTTGGATTTTCTTGCTTGTTTCAACAAGTAAGTCACATCGTCCTATCACCCTTAATGGTTGACCACTACCATAAGGGTATAAACATTTTGTCAATTGTTTTTTCTTTAAAGTAGGCTGACTTAACCACTTGTAAGTAGTTTCGTCTATAATGTTGACTGAAGCCCCTGTATCAATTGTCATCTGGCACTTGACATTGTTTAATTTCACTGACGTTTTAGGCGTTTTTTCATTTACAAATTTTATGACGTCTTCGTCAAAGCGCGCGCCATAACAGTACTCATCTTCGCTAGATGAGTCAGACACTCTCGAATCATTTGCTGGGGCTCGTTCCTAAACTGTGTTAATAGGTTCTTTTTTCTTAAGTTTCATGCAGACTCTCTTAAAGTGATTTAGTTTCTTGCAATAATTGCAGGTCTTACCTTGAGCTGGGCAGGACCCGCTATGTGGGTATGCGCCCCCACAGTTTTTGCATGTTTTCTTAGAATCTCGATCTTGGGTGGTTTCTTTATGACTTAATGGTGTGTCCCTCCGTGTTGTCTGCTGATTTTTGTTATATCTGACTGCTGATATAGATTCATTCTCCATGCATGGAGGCAGCATGTTTATCTGTAAGTTCCAATGTTCTGCCTATCTGCCTACTCTCTTGCTCTGATTGGATTTTGGAATGGCTTAGCCTCCTTTTACTTCTGGAGGGCTTCCCTATTCGCTGTCTTATAGTCTAGAATCTAATTTCATACTCTCCTTTCTTGGAAACATAAATGTCCAGTACGAGCTTTTGTAACAAAATTTAATTTTGAATAAATTCTATATTTCATATGAAATTACGGAAAATTTAATTTCCTTTTAAAGCACGCGAACTGACTAGACAACATGACTGGTACCAAGGATTTGTTCGATCAATAATCATTTCTCACTGCACCATGTCCGTTGATCGGCCGTTATTTCAAATCCAGAAGTTATGCTTTATACATGAATTAATTCACTGGCGGAGGTATGCATTCATATTCGATCAACTTCTATTTTTTCAGGAAAGTAGAAAATCGCAGATTTGCCTGGCGTGGCCAGGACGATCGACAGTTGAAGATTGAGAGAGAAAGGAAATCGGTGTCTGTAGAGATAAATTACGCTATCAGATTTGTACAGGTAAGGTCGTAGGCAGTCCAATAGCTAGGCTTGCTACAGGCGTTGTTGCAACTTTCCGTTTCGTAAACCGCCAGGGTCACCAGTATAGCAATCAATGTCACAACTTTTTAATGTTTTGACATACAAGTGAATGTGAATGAGATACTCGTGATGCAAAACACGCGTTTAAACGCGCGTACCCACGTGGGCATGTAGTAAAACACTGACTACCGGAACACCGCCTAACCCCAACCCTAACCCCCAACCCTAACCCTAACCATAACCTCAAACAAAATGGTGGTGTTCCGGTGGTGTTCCGGTAGTCAGTGTTTTACTACATGCCCCCCACGTGTTAACACGAACTGAACAGTCACACACAACACGAAGTCACACAGTAGAGTTAGGCGGTACTTAAAAATCATATCATGTTTATGGTATATATAAACTTAAAAAAAGCTATGTACACATACGAAACAATATCACGCTAGTCATTGACCATAGTCATTGAATTACGGTATTTCCTCGCTCATGTTGCTACCTTCCATACGATAATCATGAGTACAAATATTGCGATAATATCGGAATGTCGCCCAACTTTATCACGAATTTCATTAAAGAGGTGGGGACTTTGGCGGTTCGGGAATTTGACAAGCTTTTATACGCCTGTCAATGATCGGCTGCCGGAAAAGGGATCTTCACGTAAAAGCATTAGAGAGATTGCCGGGAAAATATCTGCGCTTCAGACAGACTCGAAATATCATAACAACTACGCTAAGATAATAAAATTTTAACCTATGATAGTTTTGCCACATTTTTACAACTATTTTGCGAAACAAATGAATTCGTAAAACGAAAGGATACGAAACGTTTTCTCCAATTTGTTAAATGTTTTGATCGCACTATGCTGGATACCTGCGACCCGCTGAAAAAAGCATTTTCATTTGACGTATACACAATCTCATTGGCTGTCATTAACCGTCGGTTTTTTGGCAGCCAATTAGAACGTGTCTTTGTCGTATATATATATATATATATATATATATATATATATATATATATATATATATATATATATATATATATATATATATATATATATATATATATATATATAT
>CACRXK020015350.1:0-12275 GCA_902702795.2 Paramuricea clavata
CCCCCCTAATGTCCCTTCTCTCAATTATGCCCTCTCTCTAATATGCCCATCTCTCAAATAAGACTTCCTTTCTAATAAGCTCCCCTCTCAAATATGAAATATGCCCCCTCTCAGATATGACCCCCTCTTTTTAAAGCTCCCCTCTGTAATAAGCTCCCCTCCTAAATTTCCCTCCTCCCTAATACTGTAAGCTCCCTTCTCAAATATGCCCCCTCTCAGATATGCCCCCTCTCAGATATGCCCCCTCTCAGATATGCCCCTTCTCAGATATGCCCCCTCTCAGATATGCCCCTTCTCAGATATGCCCCCTCTCAGATATGCCCCTTCTCAGATATGCCTCATCTCAGATATGCCCCCTCTCAGATATCCCCCCTCTCAGATATGCCTCCTTCTCAAATAAGTCCCACTTTTAAATTAAGGCTCTCCTCTATAATAAGCCACATTTTTGGGAGGAGGAAATGTACACAATTATTAAGCCCCCCCCACTCTATTGAGCTTCCCTGCCAGCTAAACCAAACCCATTCTCTATTGATATCCCTCTCTCCAATAAGACCACCATTTAGATTTGACTGAAATATACAAGACTCAAGAGTGCTTGTTTTATCCAAGTTTTACAAGAAGCCAAGGCTGGATTTTGAGGGGAGGTGTGCACCTCCCCTGAGAATTTTTGCACCTCCCCTGAAAAGTCATGCACCTCCCCTTGGGAAAGTTTTGATGATAGATCAAAGTGAAAATTTGACATTTTTTGGTTGTTTAGGGTCTACACTTCGTAACAAGGTTTTTCTGTAAAATAGAAACAGTGATAGCCAGCAGGGTCTTCGCTAGAGGGCCGTGTTATCACGGCCAAAAATGGAAAAACACGGCTAGATAAAATGAACGCGGCTTCATTATTTATATTAGGCCGTGTACAGTATAGGTTTATAAAATAAGGTGTTACTGCTTACAACAAAGACAATTTCTTCCTATTTACGTCGTAAGAAAGTTTGTAAAATCTACTGTACAGTAGTTGTTTAAATTGGCAAAACTGATCCGTGATGTTTTAATGTTTTGATGGGTACGGTGTTACTGTAAAATGGTTTTAAATACCCCCAAGAGTTGCTGAAATAACTTAGTATTTTAATGTCAGTGCGCAATATGAGCGTATGCTCGCCTTGTATTTGGTTCCAAAGCATAGAGCAACCACAGGCATTGTCTGTTGTTGGCGAGCATAACTAGAACCGTGAATTTGGCTATTCAAGGTAATTGACATGTGCACATCTTGGTCATTTAGAAACACGCCCAAGATATAAAATCCTAACTAAGACCCTGATAGCCAGTCATCTCTGTGTGAAGTACCCTTTTAAATTAATAGGATACTTCACACAGAGTGTACAGTGTAGACCCTATAGCAAGCAAAATATGTCAAATTTTCACTTTGATCTATCATCGAAGTGCAATGTTTTGAAAGAAGCTTTGTAGTATGTTTGCGATATTACTCTGAGTGCATATCCACACCGGGCGAGCTTGAAAAATATGCCCGGCCACGGTGGGATTCGAACCTACGACCTTTGGAATACTAGCCCAATGCTCTTCCAACTGTAAAATTCATATTACTAGAACACATTGGTATTGAAGGAACTAGATACTGTTCCGAAATATCACTTACTCGAACCGTCCTGACCGCGTAGCTCAGTTGGAAGAGCATTGCGCTAGTATTCCAAAGGTCGTAGGTTCGAATCCCACCGTGACCGGGCATATTTTTCAAGCTCGCCCGGTGTGGATATGCACTCAGAGTAACATCGCAAACATATTATTCACCTGAGTACACAACACCAACACAGAAAAAAAAGCTTTGTAGTAATTGTAATGAAGGGCAAAATTGGATGAGTTGTACAGTCGTAATTCATTAATACACTGATACACATGTACACTACATGCATACGTCACGTCGTTGACTTTGGCCCTTTCTAAGTCCTAACTTTCCATGGGGGTTGTGAGCTAGACCGCTCACCGCTGCACCTCCCCTAAATTGTTTTCCACCTCCCCCATTATTTCCACCAAAATCTGGCTTTGCGAGAAGCCATCGTGTTTCGTATTAAAAATATACAAGAAAATATTCGAGACAAGTTTGCAATATCTCACAGTGCCCATACTTTATCTTTAGGCGAGGTTCATAGTCATTGTTGTGTTGGCTCCAGTGATTATTGGCTATGCGTGGGTTGTGGGTCAAGGTTTTGGCTACCTAATATTTAAAGCTGTTGGAGCTGGTACAGAAATTCAAGGTTAATTTGATATGTTGTAATTTATTTATTCATTAAACTTCCAACACAAACGTACATACAAACATGACATTACAGCAGCAGAACATGTGCATCACTGAATCTAACAATAAATGGCTTGGACACCACAACAGTATTAAACCAATTACAGTGGACAGCCTACCATTACCATATATTATTATTTTTTTTCAGACATGTATCGTACAGCAAGTAGATTCTCGGGTTTACTCAAAATTGACTACCAGCTTGCAGTAAGTTTTGATTTTTGCTGTATAAATATGAATAGTTCCTAAGGCCGGCTCGTTTAAGGTCTCGTTCAAGTGAGCCCGGGAGAAGTCAACCGATTTCGTTTGGTCATAGTAGTATTTATGATAGATGTTTACATGAGACCAGGATGAAAAATTACTCAGACTGGTTTGAAGTCATCCCGCTCGCTGGACCGAAACGACTATCTTCCAACCGGAATGAATTCGGGGGGGATGAATGTAAACAGATCGGTCTCGCCTGTGCCCTCGGCTTCATAACAACCATCTCACAAAAGGATTGTAGAAAAAAAATGGCGGCCCAGTGGACTAAATTGAAAATATGATTGTCATAACGGTCGCATGTAAACATACTGACAATTTTGACCTTCATCATTTATCAGATGAACTATCTTCTGCGTCCGTTTTAAGAGTAAATCAGGCCGTTATTTTTTGATAAAGTACTTTCAGAGTGCTGTGCAGTAAAGCCTGTCATAACTCTTTGAAATTTTCGATTTTGTTCTGAAGGTGATCCTGCTAATTCTTACAATCGAAGATTGCGGAAAGATATCATATTTTTCAAAATGTTGCCTGGCTGTTGGAGTTCCATTTCAGATGCTAGCTTCGTTAGTGGGCTGGATTGCAATGAGAACAGAACAACTTTTATTGGTCTGGTGTTTTCTGCCGTTGTGCTGTGCGGAACCTGTTTTTATTGCATATAGAATAACACAGGTATATACTGTAGAAATTAACTAGTTGTTGGCAAGTTTGGAGTGCGGTAATTTGCGCATCCATAATTTCAAAAGGTCCAGAATGATCCTTTAAAGGGTTATGGCAATATAAATTAAGTTTGTCTTATCTGAAAGAACATATAAAACGATATATAAACTTCCTTTACAATTATTCCGTATCTTGCTTGGTTTTCGAAACAAATCGACTTATTTTGATCAAAAGCAGCGTGTATTCCGCCATCTTGGATATGCGTTCGATATGCATACGTCACAAGTAGGGTAAAAAGCGAAATTTTTATCTTGCAAACCACATGTCATTATCAATATGAAACTCGATTTTCCGAAGTCTTTTTAGTAGTCTTTTTAGTACTCAATTAACTCACAACATTTTAAGAAACATTTCGAAAAATTTAGTCCCACATGAAGAAATTTTAACAAGTTTACCCTGCTTGTAACGTCATCAAAAACTTAGTTAATTAGGTCAATTATAATACCAAGATGGCAGACTGCACACTGTTTTTCAAAATATTTCGAAAACCAAGCAAGGTACGAAAAAGTTGTAAAGGATCTTCATGTATAACTTTAAAAGTTCTTTCAAATAAGACAAAGTTAATATTTATTGCCATATCCCTTTAAAGTACGACTAACCCCAAATATGATTTTTGGTATGTGTAATATTTGGATGATTCTGAGAAGAAATGTAATGTATCTTTATAGTAAAAAACCTCATCTTGATGAACTTTTTCACTGTCAAAGTTTCCGGTATGATGTCATTAGCTGAATTTTGTTGTACAAAAAACAAAGCAAAACTAATTTGCAATTTACCTAATGACATCATATCCGGAAACCTTGACAGTGGAAAAGTTGATCAAGATGGGATTTTTTATTATAAAGATATATTACATTTCTTCTTCGAATGACCCAAATATTACCCATACCGAAAATCACATTTGTGATTAGTCGCACTTTAACGATAGCTTTATTAGTTCGACACTTTCAATAAGGCCCAAAGAAAATTTTGTAAATGTGATTGGCCGACACAAATTTTCCGTCGGAAAAAAATTTTGAAGTTGAAAATTTTCAACTTTTAACAATGATATTTTCGGAAAATTTTCTGTCCGTGGAAATGTTTCTTGCGTGGAAATTTTTCTTGCGTGGAAATGGGCCTTTAGGACCAGAATACCCAGACCTGGAAAATAGTGGGATCTCTGGAGGAATCGAAAAATAGTAGGCCCACTGGCAGGCATCGAACACTGTGCTGCGATTCCAGAATTTCGATCTCCAAAATATGCCAGCAATACCCCACTTACCGGAAAGCATTTTCTTTTAGTTTTCATCGAGATGGAATTACTATACTGATGATGGTATGGAAAAGTTGACATATTCTTTCATTGCTGCAGGTAAAGTACGTGTAACGTGCATGAAGATCGTTTTCCATTCAATCGTTTGGTAATATCTCATCACATTTCTTTTGTGTCAAAGTCGTATGTTGTATGACCAGACTGCCCTCAATCTCGCGTGCACAATTAGTTGAGACAAGTTAGGACTATCAAAATGTTGCAAAAGATCACTTGATTTATAATCCCCAAACCATATGATGTTTTATACAGCTACGACAAACAAATAACATTGTTACTCTTCATCTCATCTTCCATCAAAACAGCTGACGTACATTGGCATACAGTTTATTGCATTGTTCAATTTTTTCATGTTTTTATTTTAGCCATCGGTGCGGTTATTATCAGACTGCTGGTACTGTTTGCCCTGTATTTTGTTGTGAAAAATTTTGGCAGAGGTCTAAAGTTTAGAGGTAACGTTTATTGGGTTAAAGGGGAAATGCCAGTATGCAAGTTTTTAAAGCGTCTTTAAACTCTTAAGTAATCAGAGACTGATTATTTCTATTACTCTGCCAACATTGTGTTTAAATATCATATCTTACAGGTAAACTACGTGAAGCGTTCCTCTTTCGAGTTTCTAAATTGATTGCAATTTTTCTCATTACTTTTGCAATTTAAAAAACTCCCTTGCAAATCCCTTGAGGGAATTTGCAATGTTGCTAAAAGCCAAAAACAATTTCCTCAGTTCCTGTTAGAAGTTCTTAACTTCCTGTTACAAGTTCCTATCTTCCTGTTCTGTTTTGGGCGTTGCAATTGGCTAACAAAAATAATCGACCAATAACAACGCTCAGAATTACAGAACAAGAAGTTAGGAAATTAAAACAGGAAGTTAGGAAAATTTAAAATGAAGTTTGGAATATTGCAACAGCCGATAGGAACATTGCAAATTCCCTCAAGGGATTTGCAAAGAGTTTTTCAAATTTGCAAAGCTAATGAGGAAAATTCCAAATGAGTTACGAAGTCAAATAAGGAACGCTTCACGTAGTTTACCTGTAACGGACTTGAAATCTATACAGTAGTGCAGTCCGAATTGGAGGATTTGAAATGACATCATTATAACGAATAAATCTCAAACTCATTAAAAATTCATAAGTAAATTAGCCAACAATATTACTTCAGTTCGCTCACATGATAATACTGAATACCTGATGAAGTACATTGATCCAGTCCTAGGACTGTATCAAATTTAATTCAGTCCTTGGACTGGATTAAAATTAATTAAGTAGTGATTTATTCGTATAATTTCCATCCAGTCCAAGGACCCAGGTATCCAGTATTATCATTTGAGCAAAATAAAGCAATATGGTTGGCTAATTTACGCATGAATTATTAATGAGTTTGAGATAAATTATTTCCGTAGACTTGCGTAAAAAGATTATGAAAGTTCTGGCCTCCAAACACAAGATTTCTAAATCCTGCAGTCTTGTTTTTCTTCTTTAGTTTTCCAAGTGCCAATCAACGCGAATGACCCGCCAATAATGCCAAGTAAGAGACAAATCAAGAAATGTTGTGGTATGGTTTGTTGTGGGCCGTTTGGATGACAGAATAGTGAGTTTTTAGCATAACTAAGTTATATGATGTACTGTACGGGGAGCACGCAACAGCCGGTGTTTTATATGATTTAAATTAATCACGTGCGCTTGGGGTGACTTGCACATTTCCTCTATGTCGCGCATATCCTCTGAATTTGCGCTGAAGTCTGACAGACCTTTCACGATAAAAATTAGCGAAATAATTTTTTTTTAAATTATTGTAAAATATGAATTTTTTAATAATTGAGCATTGTGTTCAGTGGCAGCTGTGCATGATCGCAATGAATTTTAATATGGCATAAAATGACTTGGAAAGTTTATACACAAAAATTTTAACATTTTAATTTGTGGTTTGAAGCATATATAATATTACCAAAAATGGTATTAATTTATTAATTTTATAATTAGGTGCAATAATTTTAGTTACTTTAGGCAAAATTAAATTATTATTTTACAAATTATTCTCAATATTAGCATTTTACTGAGCAAAAGCATATTATAATGCCTTACACATGCATACAAAAGTACATTAGAGATTTATGGAAATATGATTTCCATTAATTAGTGTTATTGAGATCCAGGGTCGTTTCGACCGATACTGTAGGGAGTTTGGCAACCTAGAACGGAACGACAACGGCGAAAATATAATTGCTTATATTGTTGTATTTGAGGCAAAGTATACGTTACTACACTTAATTTGCTTCTTTAAGTATTCTTGTTTCTCTCAAACAGCCCTTGAGTAAAAATAGTCCGCACGAATTCAAATAAAACACCTCAAATAACATCGAACGAATTAACTGTTGCCCTAGTCATGTACGTGAAAATGATGCAAATCACGTATACTAGTTTCAACAGCTACGGCATTGCACAACGCTTAACACCATGTAATTTACATTCGCCTTTGTCTTTGAGGATCAATGCTATTGTTGATGACCACGTTGCCGTTGTATTTGACAAACTCCCTAATATGTCTGGGGTAAGGGGGGGGGGGGGGGTGAAAACAAAACTTTAAGGCCCTTTCCTGACTTTGCTTTGGTGAGTGTTACACCCCTGACAACCCCCCCAGTCGAGATCAAGGTGGTTTCCTCATACTTATTCTTGCAGATTAATGCCACATCCATAACAAACAGACAGCTTTTCCCAATTCTCAATCTTCTCAAGAACATCAACCCTTTCCATGGTATTCTTAAGAATATCCTTAAGAGTCCCCACATTATTTCCGTCCTCTGATGTTCCCCATATCCCGAGTGCCTTACTCGCCATGCCCTTTCCTCGTGTTGCCATAAATTCTTGTGTAATTAACGTAACCTCTTTCGTGGTGAAGCAATCTAAAGCAATCATAAGTGGTTCTTTGCTAAGATCATATAAGTCTAGTAGATTGCAAATTTCTTGAAAACAATCTTTTTCGATTTGAGCAATGGGCCACTTGTTACGGTCCTGTGGCAGATCTGTTTCATCTGTCATTATGCAACGTGGGCACATTTCCCCCCTCGTAGGAACAGATTCACTTGATGGCAACGTTCCAGTACACGCTGCATTTGTCTTCGAATGTACTTCGCTTTGGACTTCATGATTGTTATCGGGGCTTTTCTTTGACAGCAATCGTCGTAGACGTTTCAATGACCATCGTTTTATTGAGCCAGTTGTATCTAATGAATGAGACGATACAATCATTTGAATCTGCTGTTCCTAATAAACCACGTTTTGGAGTATCTTACTATATATTTCTAAATGTAGCCAACCTAACAATTTTTTTAAGAGAAATGTTTCAGGAAACATCAAGATTTTCAAATGTTTTCCTAGTTTGCCTGTAAGGCTTACAAAAACATTAAACTATGAAATACCTCCTTTAGACTTGACTGTTGTTTCAGATTTTGAAGGATGGCTTTCCAAAACTGAGCTTTTTTCATGGACTTCATTTTCTTCCCGTCCAGCGTTCATGTCCATTTCTTTCTGAGCGACGATACATTCCCTGGGATATTCTGGATTTGCCTTGCTTGTATCTGCAGGTTTCTCCTCTTCCGATGCGACTACAGTTGGCCGCAGTTTCCCATCTAAAACAAACAAACAAACAAACAAACAAACAAACAAACAAACAAACAAACAAACAAACAAACAAACAAACAAACAAACAAACAAACAAACAAACAAACAAACAAACAAACAAACAAACAAACAAACAAACAAACAATATAAAGTAATTAGTAAACGTGGAAGTAATGTTTCAAATATTACAGGTAACTGATTGTAATTTTCGACATTACCTTTGTACGAATTTTTTCTGTGTTGGTGTAGTGTACTCAGGTGAATATGATATTTATGGTGTTATCTGAGTGTATATCCACACCAGACGAGCTTGAAAAATATGCCCGGCCACAGTGGGATTCGAACCTAAGACCTTTGGAATACTAGCCCAATGCTCTTCCAACTGAGCTACGCGATCAGGACGGTTCGAGTAAGTTATATTTCGGAACAGAATCTAGAAAACGTCCTTGCCGATCCCTTAAGGGAATTTGCAATGTTCCTAAAAGCCAATTGGATTTCCCCCACTCATCAGTGGATTTTCCTCAATACAACTACCAGCATGCTTTTCGGACATGTTATTGCATAATGGAGAAAATACCCGCAAAGTATCATGGTAGTTGTATTCAGAATACGTAATAAGGGGAACCGGCAATTGGATTTTCCCCACTAAAAGCCAATTGGATTTTCCCCTCTGATCAGTGGATTTTCCTCAGTTTCTGTTAGAAGTTCCTAACTTCCTATTACAAGCTCCTCACTTCCTATTTTGTTCTGCGCGTTGTCATTGGCTAACAAAAATAATCCACCAATGACAACCCGCAGTACAGAACAGGAAGTTAGGAAAATTCAAAAGGAAGTTTCTCTGCAATTTCGTTCCCAGAGCACGCCCGGCATGCTCTGGGAACGAGATTTTGTGTTGTCAGGCCCTTTTTTCCCATACACCCTAATACACCCGCATTTAAGGAATGGAAAACTCGGGCTATGGAATATTGCAACAGCCAATAGGAATATTGCAAATCCGTCAATCTTGCAAACCGGGGTGACAGGGTCTTTGCAAATCCTTTTGGAGATCTGCAAGGAAGTTTTTCAAATCTGCGAAGGTGATGACCTGTGAAGTAGGCACTACCATGATGAACTGTAAAATTCCCAGAGGCCGAGCGAACCGAGACAATGTCTGAAGTGGCGTTTCGACCGGCGTTAACTAAACCGAGTTGCTATACCTTTTGATGGATAAACGTTTAGTGTAATGTCTCCAATAAGAACGTATTCGCAATATTTTGTATCAACATTGAAGGTCGTCTTATTCTCTGCCATAATTTCTGCCGAGATTTCTGCAATCCAACTTCCAGCCTTTGTCACTGATTTCTATACCTGAACCGAAATAAATATGGAGAATCAAATAATATTAATAAATGTTGATTATAATTAAATATCGAGAATTAAATATTGGTTTGAGCAAAATATAGCTCGATCAACGTTTGTGTATAGACGTAACTTGGATTTGAAAAGTTGAAGACTTCTGATGACGCAAGCATGTCTGACTTTTGACAACATTGGTGTGATATATGAAGTGTACACCACTTCCAAGCTATCTTATCCTTATTGGTGTACACTATGTTCAATAGTAAAGCAATTGCATTAAAATTGCGACTATATAAAGGCCCAGACACACCAGACGCGACTTTCGATTTTCACTGACCGATAACTTTGATCCTATATTTTAAATTTTCCAAATATTTAGAAGCGCCATAACATTTTGAGTTATTTGGTCTATATACCTTTTAAAATTTGCTCTCATTGGCTGTTTTATTAACTTTCAAAAACTAAAAAATCGCCTCGTCTTGTCGAATCGCGTCCGGTGTGTCTGGATAATCGCAAACAAATATGAAAAGAACATTTCTTAAGATCCATTTTCATGAAACGGATATAAATACGAAGTCAGAGATCTAAATATTTTTTTTTTAGAATTACATACCTTGACGTCGAAGTTTTCTTTCTGTATATGCAAGCAATAGTCTAAAATGATTCTCAAAGCTGTAATAAATGTTATGCTTCAATGATAGTAGAATAAAACAGGGCATTTCCCAAATGCGTCACACATATAATCACGTTTCAAATGAAAAGAAATTAAAATTAAAATTAAAGTCCAGGTCGCGAATAGGCCAAATGGGTATCAAAAATAAACTCCACTCTTACAATAGACTATGTTTTTAGTGCCTATATAAGGACTTACTGATGTTTGCAACGAGACTAATTAGGCCGGCGAAATTGCATACAGAAAGATAAAACTGTGGGGGGCCAGCTACCTCTTCCGCATGTGGTAATTAATTTCCTAATCTCGTAAGGCAGAGTATGCCCGTTCGCAGGTTATAGAAAGTCCACCTACTACTTGTTGCCTTCTCCACAGACCCTGCTGTACCATGGGAAGGTCAGACACAAATTTCAGTACTATAAATACATGCATGCATGCATGCATGCAACAGCCCTTCGCCTGTATTTTCTTAACACTCTTTCAACATGAAGTATTCTAAATTACGTCAACACTGAACGCAGGCTCACGCTGCTCTTTTGCATTTGAAGCATATATAATATTTAAAAAAATTGTATTAATTTATTAATATTATAATTACGTGCAATAATTTTAGGCTCAATAATTTTTAGTTACTTTAGGCATACTTATTATTTTTATAATAATTAATTATTAATATTAGCATTTTATAGCAAATATCAAAATGGCTTACAACAATACATTACAAATTTAGTTTATTAATTAAAAATGCAAATCATGGCCTGCCAAATTTGGCAATTTGCCATGTTATATAAATTTGTCATGTTATATAAATATATGTCTGTACATGAACACGAGTTTTTATTTGGGCGTTATATTTAGAACAGCTAAAATGTTATCACTGAAATTTGTGCACTTATTGAGTAGTACCATCACGATCAGGGTGATTTTCATGAACTTGTTCTTGCAGATTAATGCCACAACCATGACAAACAGGCAGCTTTTCCCAATTCTTGATCACGCAAAAAACGTCATCCCTTCTCATGGTACGTTTCACAATCTTCTTAAGAGCCCCCACATTATTTTTGCGATGTGATGTTCCCCACATACCGAGTGCCTTATTTGCCATGCCCTTTCCTCGTGTTGCCATTAATTCTTGTGTAATTGACGTAGCCTCATTCTGGGTGAACCCTAAGGCGCTCAGAAGTGGTTCTTTGCTAAGATAATGTAAGTCCAGTAGATGGCAAATTGCTTGAAAACAACCGTTTTCGATTTGAGAAATGGGCCACTTGTCACGGTCCTGTGGAAGATGTATTTCGTCTGCCATTATGCAACGTTGGCATATTTTATCGCTCGCAGAGAAGACGAGTGGAATTTTATGGTTCGTGGGGAAGACGCGTGGCCACGAAAGCGTGACCAGATTTTTTCACCAGTCATTACCAAAATTTTGTTCAAATTTTACTAAATTAAGAAAAATTGTACCAAATGTCGGCTTCCCAAATAATTACGTAATAATAATGCCAAAAAAACAATAGTTACGTCATCAAAGTAGAAAAAATATGCACAAAAAGTATCTCGAAATACTTGTTGCTTTCATCATATTGTATTTTTTGCTAATGATAATGCTTTTTTTGTGGGCTTGGCAATTCTGTTCATTACTCTGAGCACGTTATTAAACAAGAAACACACATTTTTACCAAAATGATTACTAATAATTGAAACCTTTCAGATTTTACCAAAATTTTACAAAAAAAACTTATTACCAAATTTTCTTGAAAATTCACAAAAATTCGCGAAATTTTACTAAAAGTAAAACTTTTTACCGAAATCTGGTCACACTGGACCGAACGATCCGTTATAGCTGGACAACGATCTGGCATAGCCTGCATTTGTATTTGAAACTACACTTCTTTTCCTTTTCCATACCAATCGTCGTATATGTTTACTTAATCTTGTTTTCATGTTTCCAACTCTTGAGCCATTTTTTGTATCTAATAAATGACAAGACGTAAGTGCTCTAATGAACTGAGCTACAGAGTCCAATAGTCAATTCCAGCTATCGACTAATCTAGACAAGAAAGACGA
>CACRXK020015351.1:0-12273 GCA_902702795.2 Paramuricea clavata
ACTATCAAGCCTTTGTTGTAATTGCTTAAGACGTTCGTTGTGATTGCTTTTTTTCGCGGTAACTTTTGAGCCATCTTCGTCGGTCACTGCATGGTTCATTACATGTAACATATGGATCAAGCAGCGCCGATCATTTGTGCGCACGCGGCACGACGTTGACCACGCTTCACTGGTGTTTTCTTCGATTTCGCTCGATTTGATACGGCCCAGGAATATAATTTCAGGCAGTCATCGCTTTGGTAACTGTTATTTTCCGTATCTGAACTCGACGAAGACATTTGTATCGAATTTTGACCAGCTTGATTGTGATTCTCACTTAGTATTTATATACTTTTCACTTAGGCGAGAAGGCAATGTCTTCCTACTATGACGTATTAGTTACCAATTTCCCAGCTTCGCGGTTTTCAAAAACTTTTGCCGTTAAAATTTGAAATTTTCAAATTTCATTGCCTTATTACTCTGTGAAAACAAGCTCAATTTTAAATCTGTTTTGTATTTTCATAATCTACGTTTCAATTTTAAGACGATTCTAATGATGTAAACTCTCATTTTTGACAGGGGCACTTTAACTTATTTACATATTCTGTTATCCTTTTGCCAAGTTCGCATAAATTTCGAGGAATCGCTTTCGTTCTTGTAATTTTTTGTAAATTTTAGAACATTCGCTTCTCATGTTGTGTAAAGGATCTTTACCCCGGAACACCCGATTTTTTCTTTAGTAGCGCAAATGCGCATGCGCTATCAAGCCGTAGATCACGATGGCGTGACGATATGCTAGGAAGGAGTGACAGTGTTGTGTCAATGTATAAACATTTCAGACGTGAATATTGAGTAAATCTTTGAAAATCTACGCAAAATACAAATTGATCTTATACATTACGGGTGTTCAATTAAGTGCCGATAATATTTAGACGGTATATTCATTATACAGAGCTAGGAAGGAGCTAGACCGCCTAGACAGTGCAGTCAAGTGTATAAACATTTCAGACGTAAATATTGAGTCGAAAATCTTTGAGATTCTAGGCATTCAATTGAGTGCCGATATTATTTTCACGGCATACTCATTATACAGAACTACAGTACGTAGGCAGAAGCGAGACAGTGTTGTTTTCAAGTATATAAACATTTCAGACATGAATATTGAGAAAATCTTTGAGATTCTACGCAATAATACAATATTATGTTATACATTTAATACCGGCAATCAATTGAGTGCCCATCGATATTATTTAGACCGTGTATTCATTATACATTGTCATTGACTGTATAAGTTGTTACATCACAGAATAGATGGCTACACTCAGTACAAAGAGCGAAAAATTGCATCAGATCTGTATCAGATCAATAAAGCATAAACAACTATTAAACAGAAGCGGGTAAATGTTTGTACGGCGTTTACGAAGAAAATAACTTGCGAGACTAAAGAAATCAGTTGAGGCAGAGCTCCTTATTTAAATGAGAAAGACGAGGAGATAGCCAATGTGTTATCGCCAACGTGTTATCGCCAATCGCTTGGCTCGCCAACAAGCTTTATGCAATAGAAGAAAAAGGCAACATGTAGCCAACGTTTACCGTCACGGACCTTGTCTTTGTTTACTGTCTAGCACAACGCCGTTGTCAACGGTGCAAATTCGTGTTCAGTTCAACGATAACTCTACCATATCGTACGAGAATCAATCTGTAGTATTCTGTACACAGAACTGTATCAAAGCTTGTCAAACCTGCTTTAATTTAAACACTGCTTAACTGTGAAACTATTGAAATCTAAAGTGACATTACAGTAATGTATTCAACACATGCGAAAAGCTGAAAATAGACGTGACACTGGGAAAAGTCAAAGGTCAATGAGACTTGTTATTGTGAAACATGTCACAATTAGGTTAAAATGCGGAAGCGGATGGAGCGGATCCACGGAACGAATATGCGGACAAAATACGGAACGGATGAGGATAAAATGCGTCCTTTTAATGATGTAACGACGTAGTGCTTATTATTCATAACATATCTTATACAGCTATTTCAATTATAGTTTTAAATAAATTTAGCATAGCAGTAGCCTCGTGGGGATGCTTTTAGCGACAGCGCAAATGCAAATGAAAATTTAGAATATGCAAAATTTGGTTGTTGGTGAAACAATTTAAATTTCGAATTGTCGCGTGTAGCATCACAATAAATAGATAAATTGCATCAGTTTCACAAGGCAAGTTTCTGATGTGTTAGGCTTGTTTCAAACGTCACGCTACTTGTGTACCGAGCGTATTAAAAGCAATAAATAATGAGATGAAATGCCTTTGGTAACTGTTTATTTCGTAGTGTAAGTCATCAGCTTTTCTAGGTTGTCGGCGACCCTATATAGTTCTTGCAGTGTCTTTTTCAATTTGAAACTTCACACTATCCTTGGATCCCTAGTTCAAATAGCGGGGCATTCTTTCCAAATAGGAGAACTCCCTTTTCAAATAGGGGAGCATTCTTTTCAAATAGCAGACTTCCTTTTTCAAATAGCGGAGCATTCTTTTCAAATAGCAGAACTCCCTTTTCAAATAACGAAACTTTTTTTTCAAATATCAGAACTCCCTTTTCAAATAGCGGAACTTTTTCCTCAAGTAGCAGAACTCTCTTTTCAAATAGCGGAGGATTCTTTTCAAATAGCAGAACTCCCTTTTCAAATAGCGGAACTTTCTTTCCAAATAGCAGAACTCCCTTTTCAATTAACGGAGCATTCTTTTCAAATAGCAGAACTCCATTTTCAAATAGCGGGGCATTTTGTCAAATAGCAGAACTCCCTTTTCAAATAACGGAGCATTCTTTTCAAATAGCAGAACTCCCTTTTCAAATAGCGAAATTTTTTTTTCAAATATCAGAACTCCCTTTTCAAATAGCGGAACTTTCTCCTCAAGTAGCAGAACTTTCTTTTCAAATAGCGGAGCATTCTTTTCAAATTGCAGAACTCCCTTTTCAAATAGCGAAACTTTCTTTTCAAATAGCAGAACTCCCTTTTCAAATAGCGGAGCATTCTTTTCAAATAGCAGAACTCACTTTTCAAATAGCGGAGCATTCTTTTCAAATAGCAGAACTCCCTTTTCACATAGCGGAACTTTCTTTTCAAATAGCAGAACTCCCTTTTCAAATAGCATAGCATTCTTTTCAAATAGGAGAACTCCGTTTTCAAATAGCGGAGCATTCTTTTCAAATAGCAGAACTCCCTTTTCAAATAGCGGAGCATTCTTTTCAAATAGCAGAACTCCCTTAAATTTTCAAATAGCGGAACTTTCTCCTCAAGTAGCAGAACTCTCTTTTCAAATAGCGGAGCATTCTTTTCAAATAGCAGAACTCGCTTTTCAAATAGCGGAGCATTCTTTTCAAATAGCAGAACTCTTTTTTCAAATAGCGGAACTTTCTTTTTAAATAGCAGAACTCCGTTTTCAAATAGCGGAGCATTCTCTTCAAATAGCAGAACTCCCTTTTCAAATAGCGGAGCATTGTTTTCAAATAGCAGAACACCCTTTTCAAATAGCGGAACTTTCTCCTCAAGTAGCAGAACTCTCTTTTCAAATAGCGGAGCATTCTTTTCAAACAGCAGAACTCCATTTTCAAATAACGGAGCATTTTTTTCAAATAGCAGAACTCCTTTTTCAAATAGCGGAGCATTCTTTTCAAATAGGAGAACTCGCTTTTCAAATAGCGGAGCATTCTTTTTAAATAGCAGAACTCCCTTTTCAAATAGCGGAGCATTCTTTTCAAATATCAGAACTCCCTTTTCAAATAACGGAACTTTCTTTTCAAAAAGCAGAACTCCTTTTTCAAATAGCGGAGCACTCTTTTCAAATAGGAGAACTCGCTTTTCAAATAGCGGAGCATTCTTTTCAAATAGCAGACTTCCTTTTTCAAATAGCGGAGCATTCTCTTCAAATAGCAGTACTCCCTTTTCAAATAACGAAACTTTCTTTTCAAATATCAGAACTCCCTTTTCAAATAGCGGAACTTTCTCCTCAAGTAGCAGAACTCTCTTTTCAAATAGCGGAGCATTCTTTTCAAATAGGAGAACTCACTTTTCAAGTAGCGGAACTTTCTTTTCAAATAGAAGAACTCCCTTTTCAAATAGCTGAGCATTCTTTTCAAATAGGAGATCTCCCTTTTCAAATGGCGGAGCATTCTTTTCAAATAGCAGACCTCCCTTTTCAAATAGCGGAGCATTTTTTTCAAATAGCAGAACTCCCTTTTCAAATAACGAAACTTTCTTTTCAGATATCAGAACTCCCTTTTCAAATAGCGGAACTTTCTCCTCAAGAAGCAGAACTCTCTTTTCAAATAGCGGAGCATTCTTTTCAAATAGCAGAACTCCCTTTTCAAATAGCGGAACTTTCTTTTCAAATAGGGGAACTCCCTTTTCAAATAGGGGAACTTCCTCCTCAAATAGCAGAACTCTCTTTTCAAATAGCGGAGCATTCTTTTCAAATAGCTGAACTCCCTTTTCAAATAGCGGAGCATTCTTTTCAAATAGCAGAACTCCCTTTTCAAATAGCGGAACTTTCTTTTCAAATAGCAGAACTCCCTTTTCAAATAGCGGAGCATTCTTTTCAAATAGGAGAACTCCCTTTTCAAATGGCGGAGCATTCTTTTCATATAGCAGAACTCCCTTTTCAAATAGCGGAGCAATATTTTCAAATAGCAGAACTCCCTTTTCATATAGCAGAACTTTCTTTTCAAATAGCAGAACTCCCTTTTCAAATAGCGAAACTTTTTTTCAAATAGGAGAACTCCCTTTTCAAGTAGCGGAACTTTCTTTTCAAATAGCAGAATTCCTTTTTCAAATATCACTGGAAAATTATTCTCATGTAAATATTATGTGAATATTTATTTGCATACTATGTAAATTAATTTACAATAAATTTACATGTCATGTAAATCTATAATTACTGTAAATACCCTTGTCTTTAACTTTACATCTTTGGAATGATCATGTAAATTTATAGGCACGGAAACAGAAAGAAGCAATACGATGTAAAATGTCTGTAAAAAGTTATTATGTAAAAATACTGTGAAAAGTTTGGAAATTACTTGACATTTTTGAAGCTGGATAGTGGGAAAACCATGTAAATTTCAAGCGGGGGCCCGATAATAAAAACCATGGAAAAACCATGGAAATTTATTGAGTAGCAGTCTTCATAAAGTATGTCAATACCATGTAAATGAAAAGTGGGGACCTGATGATAAAAAAAAACATGGAAAAACCATGGAAATTTATGAGTAGCAGTCTTCATAAAGTATGTCAATACCATGTAAATTAAAAATGTGGGCCTGATGATAAAAACCATGGAAAAACCATGGAAATTTATGAGTATCAGTCTTCATAAAGTATGTCAATACCATGTAAATAAAACGTGGGAGCCCGACGATAAAAACCATGGAAAAACCATGGAAATTTATGAGTAGCATGCAGTTTTCATAAAGTATGTCAATACCATGTAAATGAAAAGTGGGGGCCCGATGATAAAAACCATGGAAAAACTATGGAAATTTATGAGTATCAGTCTTCATAAAGTATGTCAATACCATGTAAATGAAAAGTGGGGACCCGATGATAAAAAAAAACATGGAAAAACCATGGAAATTTATGAGTAGCAGTCTTCATAAAGTATGTCAATACCATGTAAATTAAAAATGTGGGCCTGATGATAAAAACCATGGAAAAACCATGGAAATTTATGAGTATCAGTCTTCATAAAGTATGTCAATACCATGTAAATAAAAAGTGGGAGCCCGACGATAAAAACCATGGAAAAACCATGGAAATTTATGAGTAGCATGCAGTTTTCATAAAGTATGTCAATACCATGTAAATGAAAAGTGGGGGCCCGATGATAAAAACCATGGAAAAACTATGGAAATTTATGAGTATCAGTCTTCATAAAGTATGTCAATACCATGTAAATATAAAGTGGGGGCCCGATGATAAAAACCATGGAAATTTATGAGTAGCAGTTTTCATAAAGTATGTAAATGCCATGTAAATGAAAAGTGGGGGCCCGATGATAAAAAACATGGAAAAATCATGTAAATTTATGAGTATCAGTCTTCATAAAGTATGTCAATACCATGTAAATAAAAAGTGGGGGCCTGACGATAAAAACCATGGAAAAACCATGGAAATTTATGAGTAGCAGTTTTCATAAAATATGTCAATACCATGTAAATGAAAAGTGGGGGCCCGATGATAAAAACCATGGAAAAACTATGGAAATTTATGAGTATCAGTCTTCATAAAGTATGTCAATACCATGTAAATGAAAAGTGGGAGCCCGATGATAAAAACCACGGAAAAACTATGGAAATTTATGAGTATCAGTCTTCATAAAGTATGTCAATACCATGTAAATATAAAGTGGGGGCCCGATGATAAAAACCATGGAAATTTATGAGTATCAGTCTTCATAAAGTATGTCAATACCATGTAAATATAAAGTGGGGGCCCGATGATAAAAACCATGGAAAAACCATGGAAATTTATGAGTAGCAGTTTTCATAAAGTATGTCAATACCATGTAAATGAAAAGTGGGGGCCCGATGATAAAAACCATGGAAAAATCATGTAAATTTATGAGTATCAGTCTTCATAAAGTATGTCAATACCATGTGAATGAAAAGTGGGGGCCCGATGATAAAAACCATGGAAAAACCATGGAAATTTATGAGTATATATTCAGGTTAAAGCATCCATGTCCGTGCTGCAGATGTATTTGAGAAAATTGTATTTTCTTCTATATTTTTATCCGAATGATCCAGCTAATTCTATATATATACTTTCATGGTTTTCAAAATCAACAACTCATTCCTGGCAGCCGAAATATATCAATACTCGATAATGGCTTGGAGACTTATGCTGTCTATAATACCATACAAAATGAATCAGTATGATGGGATAATTACAATGTGGTTTAATAATATTTCACACCAAATTGGCAATAAATTGGCATACACCTTGGCATATTGAAGTATAGGCCTACATAGCAAATTTGATACTAAATGTCCACCAAATTCGCATATACAGTAGCGCAAATTTATCGCATATACATTGTATTTTCGAAAACTTGTCGTTAAAATTGACATCCACTTGTCTTTAATTCAATATGCTAGGTTTTTTTCCATCTTTTTCCACAATCAGATACTTTGTAAACGCAGTATGAAACTATATCTGATTATCTGATACCGCAGCGTGTCACAGGTGGAACTTGACTTCATATATCAAGATGCTGAAACAGTGAAACAAACAATCTTAAAAATATTTATTCAATGATGAAGAGTTGATTTCAACCGACTGGGCAGTTTTGCTGAAACAGTCAAAACTTAATTGTTTGCAAGCATACTTGCTTGATACTAGGATTATTAAGCTAAATTAGGGCAAATAATGCGTGGACGTTCAAGACGACAAAAAGCCGTAGATTTTTTTTTGCTATTTAATAATATGGCAATTGCTATATAGTTATCGAAGCAAGAAAGAAAATGTGAAGATAGTTGCACAAAGCTACGAACAAGTGAACATAGTACCATTAGTCACCACCATATTACCGACTACCCAAATCTCTCATCACCCTAATCGCCCGCAACTGCAGGCTAGATGTTCTTTGGCGGGAAAATTGACCAATCACGTAGCCATATTTATCTTCGAAGCCGCGAAGTCAGAACAAACATTCTTTTTTGACAACAAACTTCAAGCTTTTGTCACTCAGAAAAAAGCACCAAAACACATTATTTTACTGCCGATGGGACAAAATAGAGCACCTTAAGTGAAAATGTGGAGTATATGCTGCCTTTGGTGAAAGATATACAACGATTAAAGCTTAAAATGAAAGGAAATACGACGTTTGATTTGAGCAAAATATCCGACGAAACAACAAAATGGCTTTTTATCTCTCCACCAAAAATACTTTGTTTCACAGCTGGATCAACAATGAAAGTTGTATTTGGACACTCAAAACAAGGTCAGTAGATTTTACTTCATATCTAGTCGGTTATATTTTATTTTAGAACGTTTTTCAGATCCCTCTTGAGCTTTTACCGAGCTTTTGACTTTTTTGTTTTCACAACTTTTGACCACAGATATTCATTTGACAGTTCTGATTTGCAATTATTTAACGTTGTCCTCGTATGTCTAGATATATTTTAAATTAACTTTAACTATAATATTCAGGATAGCATATATATTTCGCTTATTGCTCAAGTTGCCAGCTAGCATAACTACAAGAAACAAGGCCAGAGTTTCCTTTTTATTGTTTTTACCTTGTATGCCTTGCTTGTAGGCCTATTTGCCCACTATTTTGACTTATTTTGTTGTTTAATTTACTATTTTCTTACTAGTATCAAGTTTTACGATTCTTGATTTGAACCACAAGTTCGTTTAAGGCTCCTTGTTGGGGTTTGGCCCCCCTAATATTCTGACTCAAGGCTTACCTAACTAGATAAGCCCTCTTCCCATTGTTAAATTAATCAGAAAATGACCTCTATTTATGACATTTTCATTGCTTATTTTAAAGCCTTGTTGTTTAGTTTGCTTATTCTACAATTATTATATATGATATGATCAGAATTAAGTTTAAGACCATTAATAAAATTTGGAAACCCCAACGGTCCATAGCAAGTTATAAAAATAAATGAGGCACTAGCATGGAAAAAGATGTTATATTCTATTTGATACAAATAAATGCCAATAAAAATCATAATAATTAACAATGATGGTTCACTGATGGCTGCAGTATTAAATCATGATCATGACACATAGACCATCTATACTAGTTGTTATAGTTCAAACATTATACTTGATTAACTTGAAACAACTGCCACTGCATATCTTGTGGTATTATCAATATTTTAAATAATTCTGAAAAATTAGTATGTCAATGAAAAATTAGTATGTCAATCCATCAATATTTGACAAATGAGATAAACTAACCATTTGCCTTGTGCAATGACTTATAGCTATAAATTGACTACACCACTTTTCTGACTTGTCAAATTATGCTAAATTAAGTTAAATTTCAATACATTCATAGGGAATTGAAGCAGACACTGCCTGGGGTATACAAGAAATAGAAAATTCCAGGAATTTGCTGTGTAAAGAATAGGATGGCAACCAGCAATTGTGACACGTTTCTATCACGGACCTGGCTTCAGCAAAGTTCTTTTACTGTTTTCATGTCAGGCAAGAAAATTTAGTTTGATTTTTTAAATATTTAATTTATCAAAACCTTAAATGGCATTACCATGCACTTTAAATTAGTCTAGGAGTCTATCAATCGATTGATATGTTGAATACCTGAAACTTCAATCTGTAGCTAATGTTAACTGATGTAAAACCGAATACCATGATAATTTTCTATGTTGGCGTAGTGTACTCTGTCTCTGATTCAGGTGATTATGATGCTTGTGATGTTACTCTGAGTGTATATCCGCACCGGGCAAGCTTGAAAAAATATGCCTGGCCAGGACCAAAGTTCGTAAGTTCGATTCCCACCATGGCCAGGCATATTTTTCAAGCTTGCCAGGTGCGGATAATATTCACTCAGAGTAACATCGCAAGCATCAACTCTTGGGGATACTAACAAATTTATGTCTTCCACAGATAGAGTATTTTTCTTTCGTTTACGAATCTTTTATAAACACTGTTACGTTCGCGGGCGAGAACGAACAAAAATGTATGTTTGCATCTTCGTCTTTACGCTCGTTGCCCTCCTTGACCAGACACAGCGACACGCGCTGGCCAAGGAGGCTTTCTCGTATTTGTAATATCCTTCTTCTTAGTCTTATAAACTTTGCAACGACAATAAACCAATAATATCAATTTATTCTTCTTGAACAACAACGCTACAAATTACTATTTCTAATCTTTTCTAATAATTTTCTCTTCTACTTTTCTAGATTAAGCTTTCTCTGCTTATATACTACCCGCAAGATATTTATAGAACATTACAGATATACTATTTTTAGATATTACATAAGAAGCTAAATATAGCAAAAGCATGAGTCAGCATAATTACGTAATGTCTTAAATTAATAATGTTCATGACGTGACTGACTTCACGTCACAACACATCTTATATATATGGAACATTTATTTTATGAAATTCGTTACTTATTGAAAACTCATTTTGCCTTGTTTTAAATATCATTATCTTTGTCGGGCAAACTAGATTTTTTGGATGGATATCAGACTGTACGACTATTAGTTTCTAGTATACCACTACATAGAGTCATAGTTAGTGCAAATTATTTCGAATTTCAAGCCCTGAATTCTGGAGGAATATCTCAAAGACTCAAAGTGAAAAAAAATGATCTTAATTTGAATCTTGAAATTTTCCTTTCGGAATAAGTGAGGCTGTAACGTTTGCATAGTTTACCATTGTGTGAACTCAACTTAGTAAAGCCAAAGGTTTCAGTTTTCGCTTCTTATAGCAAGATTTTGATTTGAATTCTCTTCTTGACCATGTCGTTCACTTGCGATCTTTCTGCATGCCATGTAACTGATAGTTTCAGAACCATCCTCAGAGATAGAGAAACTAGTTTAATATTAATCTGACACTGCAATCGAGCAACGAAAAATTCGTTGGCTCGAGCGGGATTTGAACTCGCATCTTCGGATATCTAGACTGCCACTCTACCCATTGAGCTATTGAGTCAACAGGAATTGGTAGCAAAGTGCACGAAATATTTTCGTGACGACTTAACGCTTGTATGGTTCTGAAATACTTAAACGACTTAACTCTGAGGATGGTCCTGAAATAGAATTGAAACACTGCGCGTCCTCTCTAAGACACAAAATAGTATTATACTACATCGCAGACATGCACATCGTACACAAAGCTATTGTACTGACACGCTCCGTATTTATCCAGTTGTGCGCCAGTATTTCCCTCCCCTTGATGGATACATGACTTTAATTGTCTGGCATTAAACAGAGTAAAATGATAAAGTACTGTACAGTAGGGCGCATTACAATAGTGCGCAATGCAACTTAACGGATTAATCCTTCATGTGGCATCGTTGTGCCCTAACGTGCCCTTCTTTCCAATTTCACTCCATTTTTGTACCAAGAGCAATGCGTGGGCGAGGGAGGCATTGGCTCTGGGGAAATAGAATTTTTCCTGTGCTTTGATTGGTTTAACGTTTATCAATAAATTGCATGCCGTCAACAACTGGAACTCCTAAATTTAGGGGTTCCGGTTGTCGATTTCCCCTGTGCCAATGCCTTCGTCGCGCGCGCACAGGCATTGCTCTGGGTACGATTTTACTCCGTCTAGCACTAAATTGCCTAAGCACTGCTGCCAGATTTTACTTTAAAGAAGGGGAACGTGTTCAAACTAAATTGATTAACTTAACTTTATTTAAGGGTGTTACTGAAAGGAAAGATCTCGAAAGGAAAGTGCAGGAGCCAAATACAGAGAAAACGAATGACAAGGATGAAGTAAACAAACAGGTAACTGTACCTTTACTGTATGTATTTAATGCATGTTATGCATGCAATATTATGTATAGGCAAGACTATGCATGTTTGTGATGTTACTCTGAGTGTATATCCACACCGGGCGAGTTTGAAAAATATGGCCGGCCACGGTGGGAATCGAACCTACGACCTTTGGTTCGATTCCCACCGTGCGGGCCGGGCATATATTTCAAGCTCGCCCAGTGTGGATATACACTCAGAGTAACATCTCAAACATATTATAAACCTGAGTACACAACACCAACACAGAAAAAAAAGACTATGCATCTTATTTAAAATTGTCAAAAGCGTGAGCAGGTGAGCTGACAGATGTGCGAACAAGGTTGGGTTTACAGTATTTCTTTCTGAAAATACTGCAAGTGGGGCAAGCACTGGACTCACATAATATTTACAGAATAACAGTATGTGAGCAACTCATATTGACTTCGGTAGCACACTGTCCATTATTTACATGTACTGTACATGACCCACACACTGTCCATTATTTACATGTACTGTACATGACCCACATTTCAAATCCGCCCAGCCCGACTCCCAAGAGGTTTTAACTGCATCGTTGTAGGAACAGTGTACCATCCACCAAGTGCAAGTGATTCTGAAATGTTGAACTATCTTATAAATTGCCTCTCATCAATTGAAGCTCAGAGCCCTAATAGTGGAATCCTTCTACTCGGAGACTTCAACAAATTGAAAGTCACAAAATTGAAATCTAGTTTCAAATTAAAACAAATCATCACTTTCCCAACAAGAGGTTCAAATACATTAGATCTTATTTTGAC
>CACRXK020015353.1:0-12273 GCA_902702795.2 Paramuricea clavata
GAGCAAGGTGAACGTCATTTATTAAGAAAAAGTGTGCAAGCATGTACACTTCTTCAGATTGAATGCCTATACGTCATGTTTGTGGCAAACCGGTCTTAAATACAGAGTTCGTATAGAGAAAAAGGTATCTAGCCTTCGTCGTTCTCCAGTGCACTGTAGACGACATTATTATATACGATCACACGATTTGACCTGTATTTGCATTTGTGTTAGCAGCGGCATTGCTTAATTAAAACCCATCTATATCAGAAAGGAATGTTTTACGAAATTTGCGGCTGCTTCGGTGCGTGTCCACCACACCGTACTTTCTCTCTCCGATGCACTGGCGAGAACAGTAGTGATACCCCCCACTATGGAGGGTTAGAGAAATGGGTTAAGGGAAAATAGCTACCATACAGGATCGTATTTTATTTTATTTTTATAAATCAAATACAAACAACCATTAAGAGTCAATGTCACTAGGAGACCAAGGGGTTTTTGAAAAGTCTTTTCAAAAGAAATATTCTCTTGTCAATAGCCGCCTCTAACGCTTCCCTGTGATCCAAATTATCATCATGGACAAAGACATCCCTGGTTTCCATAATCATTTTGTGTATTGGATCTCTTTTTAGTTGTCTTATCCATAGTAGACGTTCCAAATGAATATTCTGCAAATCTTTACGACGTTTTGGTAGGATAAGTAAATATGCCTTGTCTTTAGTTTCATTTTCGTCAAAACCTTCTGCAGTGAAATTCTGCGTTAGTTCTTCGATTTCCGATAAACTTTGTTGGGTTGTTTCAGCTTTTAAAGCAGCCCATGGATCGCTTTCGTATTCATCACCTACTTCACTACTAGTATCATCTGTATTATCAGAATCACTCTTTGACACAGAATCAGCTTCCACCTCGTAGTCAGTGTTATTCGAATTCTCAGCATCACTCTCTGATGTAGCAGTATCAGAGTCTGCAACCGTTCTCATTGAAATCTGTAGTAGGTTTCCAACAGTACTGTATTTCCTTCGTATATTGTTAGGTTGAAACAACTCCAACCACAACCAACCGGCGAATGATCAATTTTTAGAACAACATTACATTTTATGAAGTGACCTTAAGGTGGCTCCCTACAGTTAGTACAGTTTAAATACGATTTATATAGATCAGACTTCATCAGCCCTTGGGGCCTTTTTTATGGCCTTGTGGCCCTGTTCTCTAGAATCCTATTGGTGGGAAGCATCCCAACCAATCGGACCACAAGGCCTTAGAAAAGACCCTTGGGGCCACTTTTCACATTGGTCCCAAGGGCCTTTTCATGGCCTTGTGGCGCGATTCTCTAAAATCCTATTGGTGGGGAGGTTTGGTGGGAAGTGTCCCAGCCAATCACCAATCGGGACACAGGGCCGTAGAAGAGTCCCTTAAGGCCACTTCATAAAATGCAATGTTGTTCTAAGAATTGATCATTCGCCGGTTGGTTGTGGTTGGAGTTGTTTCAACCTAACAATATACGAAGGAAATACAGTACTGTTGGAAACCTACTACAGATTTCAGCGTAAAGATGAAAAGAATGAGAACGGTTGCAGACTCTGATAGTGCTACATCAGAGAGTGATGTTGAGAATTCGAATAACACTGACAACGAAGTGGAAACTGATTCTGTGTCAGAGAGTGATTCTGATAATGTAGATGATATACTAGTAGTGAAGTAGGTGATGAATACGAAAGCGATCCAAGGGCTCCTATAAAAGCTGAAGCAACCCAACAAAGTTTATCGGAATTCGAAGAACTAACGCAAAGTTTCACTGCAGAAGGTTTTGACGAAAACGAAACTAAAGACAAGGCATATTTACTTATCCTACCAAAACTTCGTAAAGATTTGCAGAATATTTATTTGGAACGTCTACTATGGATAAGACAACTAAAGAGAGATCCAATACACAAAACAATTATGGAAACCAGGGATGTCTTTGTCAATGATGATAATTTCGACCACAGGAAAGCGTTAGAGGCGGCTATTGACAAGAGAAAATTTCTTTTGAAAAGACTTTTCAGAAACACGTGGTCTCCTAGTGACATTGACTCTTAAGAGGGCCTCTCAGTAAAATCCACTCACTGGTTTGGGGAAGGAAAAATTAGATTTAGCTCATATTTTGCATATGAACTAGGCTTTGGTCAATATTAATCGAGCTTCTTTCAGAACGTTTCAACTTTCTGTTTTATAGGAGTTATAGCCATGTTAAAATTTGACCTTGCGAGAATATTTTCAGACCGGAAATGAAGGGGAATTTTACAAGAATTCATCTGATTTTTTAAAAACGTTGTGATGCGTTTATCCCCTCCAGTTACTGTTCACATGCAAGATTAACACTAATACTCTCATTTACATGGAGATTGAACAACTTTATTTGCTTAATACGATTTTTTTATAGTTTTACGAAACTATGTTTTCAAGATGTCAACGAGAGGCTTGAAAATTGCTCATATTTTACTTAAAATAGCTCAAAAGTGGCACCTATCTGAAGTTCAAAAGGCATGTAATTTGAAAGTATACCTACTAAAGTTAAGTAATCAGGAATAAAACTCGTTTGCAAGCAATTTTCTGAAAAGTTATAAATCTCCAAATTGGGTCAATTTTTAGCTGTTTGTTTACATTCGCGTGTTCGCTGATCAGCGACACTAGTAATTGAAGAGTTAAAATAAGCTGATTTATTACCCATGAGTAAACCTTTTTAGCTTGTTCAAAAGAACATATACAATTTTGTGAAAATATAATTACAATATATGCAATTAAGCGATCGTGTACAGAACATTCTTGAATTCGAATTACTTTACATTTATACTTAACTTTATACACTTGCACTAATTATACACTTTCAATATGCACATACAGTAGTACAGTTACAACGATTCTGCTGGTGTCTACGATCCTGATATCTTTTAATGTTATTAAATAATATATTGGTAATATAATCGTCAATACATTGACACAATACCATAATCTCCTGATTATGACCTTGATCCAGGGGCGCTGGAAGCAATGTGAAGCAGCGGGGCAGCCATTTCAAAAGGTCACTTGCTTCTAAGCAATCATTTTTCTGGGCGGCAATATTTGTTAAAACTTTATTGTATGGATACTCAGTTACTTGTGGCTATTGTGGGTCGGCAAACTTCGACATTAATTTTGAACAATTTTATTCGTTGCACCATTAAGGGCGCTGATAAAATCAGTAAACAGACGTATATTGCCTGGTTTAGCATTAATCAGGGGCCGCGGAACCGGGGACAATGGGGCATGTGCCTCACCGCATTTTGAAAGTGAAAAAATGCCTTTTGGGGGGGCTAGAAAGGAAATGCCCTTTTTGTAGTAGTGAAGACTCTGTAAAGGCCATTTCCGACTTTATAGGAACTCCATATTTTCAAAAATCGTTTGATTTTGATCCCAATTATACAAAAGTAATTCCGCGGCCTCTGGCATTAATTTTACTACAACTGGTTCAAATTAAGCAAAGATTGCTTAAAATAGTTATAAATTCCAATTCATGTTAATAACGCACAAATTTCGAAGCGCAGTTCTGGTGAAAAAGGGCAAGCTGTTGCCCCCGTGCCGCCCCCGCACTGTTTCGGCAACGGAGGCAGTTGCCCCCGTGGCTCCGGCGCCCCTGCCTTGATCTGCCGCTAAGTTCACTCCAATAATCGGTGAATTATTCGTACTTTAACACTTATATACTATCTATAAGTGGCTCTGGTCCACAAAACACACTGTTTCCCTCGGCCTCGATCTCAGTAATATAAAGTGATAGTACATAAGTTTAATGTTTAGTTACTTTTGTTCTATTCAGTCTATGCTTCTGTAAACTAGAACAATAGTAACTAGGCATGTGAGTTATCCAAAGCTGTGAATTGGGTAGCAACGATGTAAACAGAGTTACCCAAATTTGTCTATTGGCTTCATTTTTTATAGAGTCTATACACTGATCTCATATTGACAGGATAGACCCAAATGAAAAATGAAACTGAACTAATAATAGACTGGATAGTCATGTTTGTCAGCTATTCCTGGGTAGGTAAAAGTCCCCTCACTCGTTGATGGTAAGCCTCGTGAGGTGACAACTGCTGGGGTGAGTACAAATGTCTGCATTACACTCCCCAATTTGTGCAACTTTCTGTATTCCCCGGCTTTCTCCGCATGCAAAATTCCCCAGGCCAGAGAAAGAACAGTTCTTTTCCATGACTCAAGCATGCACAAATTAAAGTAAAAATAGGAGCTGCTGTCAAAAATAACTGACAAGCTAGTGTTGCAGTTCATCATGAGCCCCACCTTTGAATTTACTATATGAGTAAATTCTTAAACACGCCCGTCATTATGATATATTCGCAGCACATTTTCAATTTATCATAATAATAAATTCGCGGCACGTACTAACACCTAACCACTAATCCCCTAACTCCTAACCAGTAATCCCTAACTCCTAACACTAACTTTTTTAACCGTTTTAAATTTTTTTAACTTTTTTAAAAATCTAACTTTTTAAACTTTTTTGCTTTTTAAAACTCTTTTAATAAAACGTTTTTAAAAACTATTTTTTTGAAAATCTCTGTCTCTTACTGCAGTATTTCTGTCATTGTAGTGGTTAACAAATTATAGGGAAATACGACGACATAACTTAAATTTCAAAATTCTTATGTGTTCATATGCAGTGAATCAAACGAAAAATGCAACCTTTGTTACAATTATTTAAAATATTACAAAAATAAAAAACAACTAAATTTTATCGCCATATTTCTCCATAATTCGGCAACCGCTACAATAGCGGCAAATGACAACAGACTACAAAAGCGGAAGTGGGAAGGTTGTAGTATTTTGACTTGCATTATGTACAAAAATATGTTGCATCCATGCTGCCAGAATTAATGTCCGATCCGACCTTTCCGGCAAAATTTCCATTTACAGCGACAGAAAAAGATTATACGAGACAAGTTGAATAAAAAAGTTAAAGCACTGAACACTTTTTATGTACAGACAGAGATACTGACAGCTTTGAAATTTGCTACAACCACAGAAAGTACTGCCGGATTATACCTTAAAAAGATATTTAACAGTTGTGAAATTATTCATGCGAATAACCCAAGAATGGTTAATGTTGTATTTTTAATGTTTTTATGTTGTGAATTAGAACCTGGATAATAAACCAGCTTATTTAACTTTTTAATTATTACTAGTGTCGCTGATCAGCGAACACGCGAATGTAAACAAACAGCTAAAAATAGACCCAATTTGGAGATTTATAACTTTTGAGAAAATTGCTTGCAGACGAGTTTTATTCCTGATTACTTAACTTTAGTAGGTATACTTTCAAATTACATGCCTTTTGAACTTCAGATAGGTGCCACTTTTGAGCTATTTTAAGTAAAATATGAGCAATTTTCAGCTTCTCGTCGCCATCTTGAAAACATAGTTTCGTAAAACTATAAAAAAATCGTATTAAGCAAATAAAGTTGTTCAATCTCCATGTAAACGAGAGTATTAGTGTTAATCTTGCATGTGAACAGTAACTGGAGGGGATAAACGCATCACAACGTTTTTAAAAAATCAGATGAATTCTTGTAAAATTCCCCTTCATTTCCGGTCTGAAAATATTGTCGCAAGGTCAAATTTCAACATGGCTATAACTCCTATAAAACAGAAAGTTGAAACGTTCTGAAAGGCCCTTTTAATGGTTGTTTGTGTTTGATTTATAAAAATAAAATAAAATACGATCCTGTGTGGTAGCTATTTTCCCTTAACCCATTTCTCTAACCCTCTTCCAAGTCCCGGCAAACTTTCAAAAAGGCCTTTGGGGCCACAAATATTTAATGTTAGGAAATCAGTTGACATTCATCATTTGACATTATGCCTCGGAAGTGTAAAGATTGTCCCATCTGTGGCAAGCGAGCTTTAAAAAAATTGGCAAACCATTTGGCAGACGTCCATGAACTTTCGTCCCAAGAAAGGCAACCTTATCTTATCCTATTCGTGCTAAGCCAACAGCTTTAGACTTAGAAAATAATGTTTTAACAGAGTTGTACAGACTAATTGGGAACAGTAAATAGCAATCAAAGTGGATTATATAATAACTACAGTGAAACACGCAATTTGATTGGTCAATAGCCGTGCAGGATCAGACAATCCTGCACGGGAAATTCTGAACAGAAATTATTGCATATAATTTTACAAATATACTCGCATTGTAAAGTTTCATTGTACGATACCTTTCGACTTTGAAGTAAGTTTCCAATTATTGAGACGTTGGTTTAGTTGTATGAATAAATTTCTGATCGATACATTGCTATTCAGCAAGTAGCAACGCGTAAGCGTTGAAATTCATCAGACCATGGCATGCAAGTACAACATCTCTCGCTTCAAAGTTGATCAAACGCTTCGCAATCTTCACATATTCAGGTCGAGAATCTTCAAAACTACTTTGGCTCTCTGTTTAGCGGGTTTTCCATTTCAAATTTCGTATATTGTATCGAAAAAGTCCCTGTATTTTCGCTGTATATTTTCGCGAATTTGCGATCAAATTCTGTTCACATATGTTGTTGTTTTCAATAGCGTGGAGTAGGGATTCTCTGATTGGTTAATTCACGAATGTTGTGAGAACTGCACATTTCATCAGTAATTTTAATCAAGTTAAGCGTCGTTTCACTGTAGTAATTTTATAAAACGATTACCAAATGGTTTTCCCGTGCAGGATAGCATGATCGATGCACTTGGGATGTTGCTCGACTTTCGGAAAGCGTAAAAAAAACACTCGCCTACGGCTCGTGTACTTTTACGCTTTCCGAAAGTCTCGCAACATCCCTTGTGCATGGATCACGCAATCCTGCACGGAAAACCATTCGGTATTCCTTTAATAAAAGCGGGATAAAGATTATACCCATCCGTCAACCAAAATCCTCCAGGAAGAGAACAAAATGGAATAAAAAATCTGCAAAGAACGTGGACAATACAGAAATGAATGATGGCTCAGAGGAGCAGTTAAAGTTAGAAACAAAAACGTGACAAAACTCTTAAGTGGATAATATATTTATACAGATAAGAAATATTAACTTTGTGGTACTTAAAGAAATAAATGTGTTCTAAAAATGAAATCATGTGCACGTGCTTTTGCCTATTTTATATCCGCGCTCTGTGTCCACGCTTATAATAGCCCGGTATTATCTTTCAATGTCCCTACTATGATGTACATGTTGTACGCATCTTATCGCTAATGATCGTTTAATGATCGTAGGTGTTTGCAAATAGCGAACATAACAACGCATAGTAACGCGTGCATGTGCTTACTTCGCTTGGTATATTTATTAACATTGCTCGTTGTGACAAATAGATTTCTCGCTACCATTTTGTAAACATACGAAAGTTAAATAGGCAATAATCACGACCAAAGTTTGTAACATTGATCTCTCTGTAGACTTGTTCAAGGTTTAGTGATCATTGTTTATATGAAACGATAAAGTTTGCTTATCGATGTGAACTGATCTCGTTACTGTGTTGTGCCGCTCAGGGTTGCCAGGTCTCAGGGCATGCTCAGAGCCAAACACTGTATAAAATGAGGCCAAATTTTACCAAAAGAGGCCAAACTACTAATTTTTCAAAAAGCCTAAATGCAACCTTGGCCCAGGGCCTTCCTCGCCCTAATGAGGAAGGCCCTGGGGACAAGGTTGGTTAAAATGAAAGTATGAAACGAAATTGAGCTTTAGCCAGTTACGTAGGATTTCTGTGTTCATATCCCCCTGCAGGCTAAACAAAATTATTAATTGAAATTACCGAATCAAAATTGTGGAAAGTCAAGAAATGAGGGCTAGAAAGAGATAACACACACTCTTGTTTTTTTTGTTGATTATATGAATATGTCATTTGTAGAATAAAAAATATTCGTGAGGCGGACGTCTGCGAAAACAGTACCAATTAAGCTTGATCCTATATATTATGATTGGCTATTTTTATACACTTACAATTGGCTGAATTTTGTGAACTGTGATTGGACGAAACAAGCAGCTAAGTTATCCGCATAATGTAAGATGGTTGCTCCGAGAAGTGATACACAAAATTTTGTTTCGTTTTGGCCTGTTTCTCATGATTAATTTAGTATTACACGTGAAATTAAAAATAGCTCTTGAAAATAAAAAGAGGCCAAAAAGAAGCCAAATGGCCAAATTTATTTTTCGAGGCCAAGCAAGAAAAAAAAGAAGCCAAATTCGAGTTATTTGGCCTCCAAGAGGCCAATCTGGCAACCCTGGTGCCGCTAATTGACCATTTGTGTAATAGGCTAAATTTTGATCTAAACAAGTCTGGACAAAAATATCAGCACAGCTTGAAAGAGCATCACAAAATTAGTAATATTCCAAAGTTTCGTTGCAAAATGTTGTAAAATGCGAATAATATAGCCTTGCGAAATTTGCAATTTTCAGTCATTTTAGATTACAAACGGGAAATTGACAACCCAATACCCTTTGGGGTATACAAAATTAATATTATAGACATCTATTGAATGGTAAACGTCAATTAAAATATTTATGTGCCTAGATCCTATAAAATTGATAAACTATATGATTAATATCGTGCAGTGGCGGCGAAACCGTTTTTATTTAGGGTCAATTTTCAGCTAAGTTGGATGGCGTAGTTTTCAGCTCAATGCAAACACTACACACAATTACTAACATTACTAGAAAATACATGCATGCAGAAACCCTCGCCTTGCTGACAAAACCATTGTATTTTCCGAACATGAAGTATCTAAAGTAGTTGCCATGGTAACACGATACTTTTTTAAGAATATTCGGTAATCGTTCAGAGGTAATCGTTCTTACAAATGAAAAATCGCTTAAAAATATCACTTTTAATTACAAAATTATCAATTTCCCAACATATATATGTTAGGTATGATATTATACGTAATATAAGCTTCAATTTAAGGTAAAATTCAACCACAAACGCTTCGCAAAACGTTTTAAAGTGTTCTTTATAAAACTAAACTGCCTTTAATGAAATGGCTTTATCGATAAACTTTGAGTTTGCAATAAAATGATTTCAAATTCTAGCATGCAAATAACCTTGGTACCCGGACATTTTGCCGAAAGACACTTTGCCGAAATTAAAGACACTTTGCCGAAAGACATTTTGCCGAACGGACATTTTGCCGACGGTCATTTTGCCGAACGGACGTTTTGCCGAACGGACATTTTGCCGAACGGACATTTTGCCGAACGGACAGTTTGCCGAAAGGACAACTTGCCGAAAATAAAGATGTTATTTCGTCAAAATGTTTGGGACTGTGACTCATTTCTCAACTGTGTAATTCTCAACCATTGTGTAAAATAACCATTATATGGTCATTAGCAGTGCATAATGGTCATTAGCAGTGTATAATGGTCGTTAGTAGTGCATAACCATATTGACTATTGGTAGTTGTTTGTGCAGCGGATGACTCATTTGTTAGGAACGTGTTTTGACGTCAGATCGTAAACCAACAAGCGTATATAAAGACGACGTAAGCGAATTTCATTTCGAGAATCATTGAATGATGTTATTCTTTATATCGCGAATTTTCGGTAAACTTGTCAAAACTTGAAAGAATATAAACGAAACTATACTTCACTATCAAAGTTTCTGTCATCAAAATCAACAATTAATGACTTTAATCACAGAAACTTTGACCGTGTAAGCGAACGTTTAAAGTTCAGAAGATATCTGTATTTTCGGCAAAATGTCCGTTCGTCAAATTGTCCGTTCGGAAAAATGTCCATTCGGCAAAATGTCCGTTCGGCAAAACGTCCGTTCGGCAAAACGTCTGTCGGCAAAATGTCCGTTCGGCAAAATGTCTTTCGGCAAAATATCTTTCGGCAAAGTGTCTTTCGGCAAAATATCCGGCCACCATAACCTTGCTTTCTTTTTTATTTAAAAAAATTCAAAATAATAAAAAAGGGAATCAATATTAAAGATACATTGAATTGGGGCCCAATATGCTGTCTTGTTTAGTTGTTTCATATACGCAAAGGCCGTCGGGTTTTAAAGCAATTATAAAATCAACATTAAAAACAAACTTACCTTCGTTAACGTCGGCTCCCTTCTTTTAGCCGATTCTTTCGCCATTTCTTTCTTGAAATTTACAAAATCTTGCAAAAATGCGAGCAAAAATGAAATATATTTGCAGGAAATTCATCAATCATCAAATAAAGAAATGTTTTCTATTTCGCTGTCGTCATGCAGTCGTTATAATGCAAACTCTAAATTGGACCAATCACAGTGTTTGCTATTCATGACAGTCCGCCATATTTTTGAGATCAGTGAGGATGACCATCCACGCACAGTGACCCACGCCCGCGATATTTGATGAACTTTAGACTTCCCTAATGCTTTCGTTTCCCCGGGTGTAAATAGCCGGGGGGAATTAGTACCCTCGCACGGCGCTTCGCGCCGCCGGCTCGGGGATAAAAAAAATAAAAAAAATGCTTCGTAATTGGTTTGGATTAGTTCAGAGGACATAGTGGGGCTAAAATCGCCAGCAAATTAACTCCAATTGAACTACTGTATCTGGGGAGAACTGGCGAGCTGCTTATCACCATGTGATAATGTTATCGGTGCTGAAGCCCCCCAGTTCGAATTCACTTTAGGAGTACGTCAATCGTTGACCGGCAATGCCGCTAAATTTTTTCACTCTGCCTTTCATGCAGCAATCTCGAAACTTCATTTTGCTGTTTTAATTTGATCCTTTCTTTTTTATTGAGGGGCCTACCTTACAATCTTCCTTTTCCTAAACTGCCAGGGTCACCAGTGACAATCAGTGTCACCACTTTTAGCGCGCGTCACATCCTGTGAATATGAGATGAGATATATTCACCACGCGAAACACGCTTTTAAACGCGCGTCCCAAAGCTAGTGATACTTAAAAAACAATATCGCGATTATCGTCTAGAATGTTATTTTACAATATTCGTAATATTCGGATTTCAGTTAAAAAGCTACGTACCATACAAAACAATATCACGATAAAAAAATTTACGCGCCAACTGAACGAAGATAATTTTAAGTTACAGTATGTACCACAACACGCGGAACCTGTCAGCCGAACGTTTAGATGAATGGATTTCAGATTTTCAAGATGTCAATAAAGTTAATTTGAAGGCGAACGTTAAAAAGGAACCTAGCAAACGATACTGGATACAAAATAACTACAGATGTCGACGTCAGCCCAAGACGCGCGTTGAAATGCATATTTCGCGTTGTGAACATCTCATTTTATATTCACCGGATGTGGCAACACCGATTGTTACTAGTGACCCTGGCAGTTTACGAAACGGAAAATTGGCTCGCCTTCCCCAATGCCCACTTTTATTTCTGCTAGCTATTGCCGACCTAGTCCCCATGTTGCGCCGCCCATGTCATTTTGTACAATATATATTTTTAAATCTTAAAAAGTCAGTATTTCTAAGTAGAAGCCTGGCATAGGTAGAATGTCTGAATGTATTCATTACAGTGTCACGAAGTCATATTTTACCGCTTTAATTAAGCGAAGAAAACTTTGCGATCAAATTTTGTACATGACCTTCGCAGCCGATATTGAAGGCGACATCATCTTGGACTATTTCGTCACCTAAATCGTCTGTCGAACTGGAATTTTCTTCTTTTACTCTGTCATCATATACTTCCACTGGATTCTTCTCAGTGTTTCTGGTCTCTTGCTCATTCATCATGCCATTTTCTTTTGCTTCTCCAGCAAATTCTTCATTCGTATTATATTGCGTTGAAACAGCACGGATATCATCGCCACTAATATTGGAAGATGCATTGACTGTGTTGTGACTAAAATCATAAAAGGTGAGAAAAATATTCCCTTCTAATGTAACTGTAAACAATACGCAATTTGATTGGCTAATGCCCGTGAATTATTACGCAATAACGCTCTGTAGTCTGTGGCAGTGCATTGGTCGTCCTGGTGGTACGGTTTCCCGGCTTTATCTCCCTTTTTTAGCCAAAATATAAACAAATTATCAAGTTTTTAATTTTGAAATGAAAATTTGTACCGAATAGACCGATGTCAACGAGAAAAGTAATTTTAGGCTATCGTGTAAAATTAACCACGCGTAAAGGAAATCTCTTTACATGTTTAGGGCAAAAGCAAAAATATATGCAGAAATGTATCGTGTAAACCTTGAAAAAGATGATGGAATGCCAAAAAACATGGGTTAATGCCGAACACTGTGTTCGGTCGGTTTAGATGGCATATTCTGCATATGCAACGTTCAGACCTTTAACACTAGC
>CACRXK020015354.1:0-12271 GCA_902702795.2 Paramuricea clavata
TAATATATATATATAATAATATATATATATAATAATATATATATATATAATATAATAATATATATATATATATATAATAATATAATAATAATATATATATATATATATATATATATATATATATATATATATATATATATATATATATATATATATATTTATATATATATATATATATATATATATATATATAGATATATATAGATAGATAGATAGATAGATAGATAGATAGATAGATAGATAGATAGATAAATATAAAATAAACCTGGTTTACTTCATAAGATTTATTCACTACAAATGCAGCGTTTCGTTGTGTTGTTGTAGCTCTTGCATTGCTCAATAATACGCCAGTTTATGGAGTACTTGACCTTTGATTTTTTAAGTTGCCAGATGTATTTGCTCAGCTTTGTCGCATTTCTATACTCGCTGCAGTCTTTGTACACATGAAAAATTCATCATAATCTACCACCCTGAGCTTTGTTCTTTAAATTCAAGAAGTGAACTTTTGTCGAAATGCAGACATAGAAACAAATTTTTCTTAAGCAATATACATTATACACTTAATGTCTGCTCCCGAGGGAAATAGTTAGTTTTGTTTTCCCGAGAATCTCAATGTTTCCCGAGACGAAGTCGAGGGAAACATTGAGATTCGAGGGAAAACAAAACTAACTATTTCCCGAGAGAACAGGCATGCATTAAGTGTTTTGTTATATAGCGACGAACAAACATCAACTTCAACAACATTCATACAACAATTGTATTTCGTGACGAAAACTCTATTAATAGTGTAAACGAGTTTCAAATTAAAACAACCTACTTAAACGGTTTCAGCAGCATATCCTGTTGCCTGTTGTGTATTTTTCTTCTCTTTTATATTCTTTATTTGAACAAACACTTGGAAAATCGTAGTTTCTAATTATCTGAGTTGTGCCTCCATTTTGTTTATTTATGTACGTGGCCGGTCGGGGCGGGCAACAATTTTTCACTTGTTGCCCGGCGGGAAACATTGCATTTATCTGAAGTCACGTGACCACAAATCAGCCAATCACGTGTGGTGTTTACGCTTGCTATAATTATAACAATACTTAATATAATTTGTATATATATGTAATCTATACGTAATTTAATACTTGAACATTCCGGTCACGTCAAACATGTATATAGTATATATATAACCTTGGCAACAACATAGCGCGACATTTAAATTCACCTGATGAGTGTGGCAAGCATTGCTTGTCATACGAAACAAGTTTGTAATGAATAAGTCTTATGAAGTAAACTAGGTTTATTTTATCTTTATCTTTATCTATCTATCTATCTATCTATCTATCTATCTATCTATCTATCTATCTATCTATCTATCTATCTATCTATCTATCTATCTATCTATCTATATATCTATATCTATATATATATATATATATATATATATATATATATATATATATATATATATATATATATATATATATATATATATATATATATATATATATATATATGTATATAGCTTAAGATTTTGGTTTACGAAACACAAACAGTGCTCAATACCATATAGATAGAGCGTAATATAGTTTTTCGTTTTACCTCAAAAACCACAACAGTCTGTTTCATCCGTATAGGAATCATCAGGTGGTGAACTGGACCACCTGATGATTCCTATACGGATGAAACAGACTGTTGTGGTTTTTGAGGTAAAACGAAAAACTATATATATATATATATATATATATATATATATATATATATATATATATATATATATATATATATATATATATAGGGTACAAAACAAAGTGGTTATAATTATATATACATACTTGGATCGGTCCATAGTGTTTGAAGAAAAACATCTCGGAACTGTCTTATGTTTCTAAATTTTATGTCCAATTTTTTCACTATATTTCAGATTATAATTCCAGTTGCTCGTGTTGGTATTACAAACCGAAAAGACTGGAGCAATACTTTAATGAATTTTGAAATCAAAATTGGCAACAGTTTGGAGAACGAGGGTCGAAACAACCCACAGTGCGGAGAACGACATTCAGTACCACACAGAGAGACTAAAATTATTTCGTGTTCGCCATCCCTGACTGGTAGATATGTTGTCATTCAAACATTTCAAAATTCTGCGTTAGTCATTATTGAAGTTGAAATATTTGCTGCAGGATTGGAAGTGAAATAAGCAAATAATTTTGCACGGACATAAATAATTGAAAACTTTATTATGTACTATTTAAAACACCAGCAGGAGTTCTTTATCAGATTTTGTAAAATTCATGAATAATTAATAAGGCCACAAACAAATCACGACGCGGTATTTAGGTCACGTGTGCACACTTGTATAAACCGCATTAAAGATCAGAAAGTCGTGTCGTTAGGGGAATGCTTATGAAAGTTAACAAAACTAATTGGGAAGAATGGATGTTTATGAAAGTTAACAATAATAATTCAAGTTTTAATAGCATGCTAATGAAGCGTGAGATTGTCGCATAAAGATCAGCTGCTCATGTTTTAACTAGTACTTATAATATAGCATATGTAATTTCTGAACGCTGATTGGCTAAGAGCCGTGTTTATATAACTCAATGTCAACACAGAAAATTTTCCACCACTTGTAAACACGGAATTTTGCTTATCCTTCGGGCTTTTGACATTGCTATATTATTAAAAAAAATATAAAACATTTTTCCGTATTGATATATAGTTATATGAACACTCGTGGAAGTTTGGGAAAACTCGAAATTGTATGAAAACACTCCGCCCTTCGGGCGTTTTGTTTCCATAGAATTTCTCGTTTTCCCAATTCCACTCGTGTTAATATAACTGTATATCAACACGGAACATGTTTTATATTTGTTAAATAATAAGCTGATATTTTAACTGTGATAATGAGCTGATTGATAAATTAAATTCTGACCTAAAACAAATCAGTGATTGGCTCGCCAGTAACAAACTGCAGCACCATCCTACTAAAACTAAGTACATGATCATAGATTGTCATATAATCTAACTAATAATGTTCACGACTACTGGCTGTGTTCTTGAGCAACAAACCTCTTTGTAGAACTAGCTCTTTCGAATATCTGGGCGTATTACTAGATGAAAACCTCAAATGGGATAAACAGATCGAAAAGATGTTGGAAAAAGTTGGATCTGGCATTGCAATGTTGCAAAGAGCTAAAAATTCATTCCAGTAAGCTCACTCCATATGATTTACAACGCCTTGAATCAACTTTATTTTGATTACTGTTCCCCACTAATGGGACATGTGTGGCACACAACTGCTTGATAAACTTCAGAAATTTCAAAATTGTACGTTGGAAATAAATAACTTGAATAATTGCTGGTGCAAGTTACAAAATTGAATCTGCTGTTGTTCTTGAAACTCTTGGTTGGGAAACTTTAAAAAGTAGAGGAGAGAAGACGAGGTCCATTCTTCTTTATAAAATTCTAAATGATTATACAGCTCCTAACTTGAAAGAGGCACTGATTGGGAGTAGCTTAAATTAACGCAAGCAAACTATAACTTAGGTCGATAATTAAGTAGATAGATGTGTTTTATCCCTTGCATATACAGCAGGTTTAATCTCTCGGCATACTTCCCTCCCCACATATTGCACCTGTTTATAAGCTCATTGAGTAATACACTGTTCGATTATGTTACATTCCAAAGATGTTGACCACAACTAGTCTAGCACCTGTATATGAGTTTGTATGCATTTCATTTAGGACAGATAATCTCAACTGTTTTAGGGCAAGTTGACCATTACGGTCAACATGGTAACGCTGCCCGAACCCCAATCCGGGACGAAACGTCCGAAACTGACCACACCCAAAAACGACGCTTTCGCCATACTGCTATCTACCAAACCATAAAAGCTTTGGCTATTCTGAGGTGCTTACATGGTTCAGAGATGGTACTTTTGGGGGTGGTCATTGGTAAGTGTGAAATGCCTAGCACTAATATTTCACAAGAAAATGGCCATGCAATAATCATAGTTAAACGTCAATTTGTGACTTACAAATTCAGGTAAACAACAGTGGACTTATATTACCTTTTTCCCTAAATCTTTTTGATAGAAACATAAATGGTACTTATTTAAATATATTATCACTGGTTTGGTGTAAAATAGTAAATATTTTCTGACCGAAATAATAATTTGAAATGTGCCTACCGCCTGCAAATGGACGTATTTGGCCAAGTTCTCCACTTTACTCCGCTGTTTATCGGCGATCTCGTCGACATCCTACAAAAAATGTAAATCATTTCAGACATAATAGTATCAAGAACATTTTAAACAAGTTTCAACTTGGTTTCAAGTAGATCATACCTGTTTAACCATCGACAAGGTAAATCCACAACTTTGTCCAAATTCGGCGCCATTTTGTCATCCCATGTCGCTTGTTAACAATTCAGCCTTGTTACACTTCCATCCAAGCCATTTCCATTCCACTAATAATAAATTTAACCCTTTATAACAGGAGGAAACTAAAAAATGTAAACAAAACATAAGAAATTCGCCATATTATCACCCTTGTAAAGTAACAGGGACGTGACAGGAGGGGGTGAATTATTTCACGAAGATAGAAGAAGGCTGCGTGAAATAGACTAAAAGCTAAATACAATCATACAAATGTTTGTTTTATTTCTTGTAGTAACAAATATATACATTTATGATTTATTAATATGAAAAAGTCATACAAATTAAACGTTGATTGTTGGTTTTACCATACTGCATGGGCTTTCATTTTTCAAGTCTCTACCCCCCCCCCCCCTTGCCAAGTCCCTGTTGCTAAACCACGCAAGATTTGTACGGAGTGTTTTGAAAGACTCGTGAGCGAAATTTTACAGGGTGATAAAATGGCGAATTTCTTATATTTTGTTTAGATTGTTTAGTTTCCTCCTGTTATACCTTTATTAGTGGAATGGAAATGGCTTGGATGGAAGAGTACTAATTTATTACTCATTAATGCTGAATTGTTAACAAGCGACAAGGGATGACAAAATGGCGCCGAATTTGGACAAAATTGTGGATTTCCCTATTCGATGGTTAAACAGGTATAATCTACTTGAAACCAAGGAACTAGATTCTGTTCCGAAATATCACTTACTCGAACCGTCCTGACCGCGTAGCTCAGTTGGAAGAGCATGGGGCTAGTATTCCAAAGGTCGTAGGTTCGAATCCCACCGTGGCCGGGCATATTTTTCAAGCTCGCCCGGTGTGGATATACACTCAGAGTAACACCACAAATATCATATTCACCTGAGTACACTACACCAACACAGAAAAAAAAATCATATTACTAGAATACATTGGTATCGAAGGAACTAGATTCTGTTCCGAAATATCACTTACTCGAACTGTCCTGACCGCGTAGCTCAGTTGGAAGAGCATGGGGCTAGTATTCCAAAGGTCGTAGGTTCGAATCCCACCGTGGCCGGGCATATTTTTCAAGCTCGCCCGGTGTGGATATACACTCAGAGTAACACCACAATTATCATATTCACCTGAGTACACTACACCCACACAGAAAAAAAATTCATATTACTAGAATACATTGGTATCGACGGAACTAGATTCTGTTCCGAAATATCACTTACTCGAACCGTCCTGACCGCGTAGCTCAGTTGGAAGAGCAGGGGGCTAGTATTCCAAAGGTCGTAGATTCGAATCCCACCGTGGCCGGGCATATTTTTCAAGCTCGCCCGGTGTGGATATACACTCAGAGTAACACCACAAATATCAAGTTGAAACTTGTTTAAAATGTTCTTGATACCATTTTCTCTGAGATGATTTACATTTTTTGTAGGATATCGACGAGATCGCCGATAAACAGCGGAGTGAAGTGGAGAACTTGGCCAAATACGTCCATTTGCAGGAGGTAGGCACATTTCAAATTATTATTTCGGTCAGAAAATATTTATACATAAACGATAGTCAACGATATTCTTTATAATATACCCTTACTTGTCGGTATTCCACAAACGGGAAATACATAAGCTATGATTAACCATGTACTTTACAAAGTAAGAAAACTTTCTAAAATGATTGATTAAGATAAACACACAAGCCAAAATCTCAATCAATAATCTATTAACATATTCCAAGAATGAGAAATATGACATCGTCTGAGAATATAAGCAGATATTGATAAGGATAAATTTCGGATGCCAATCTTTTGCCACTAAATAGGCTAATAAAATGGCGGACTACAAAACAATCAAAAACATTTCAGCGCGCAAAGCATCATGGCATGACTTTGATTCTTTAATAAGTAAATGAGATGCAGAATCAAGTTTGAGATGCAACAACAGGTCGACGCATAAGACTTTGGGGCTGTTTATAGTAATATTTTAGTGCCGATTCCCGAGCTAACTGGCTTCCCAGAGATGAATTTCATCACGCGTTTACATGAAACTTTTGGGGCGGGCTGACTTGTGAAACCAAATGCAAATTTTCGCGAGAAAGTCAGATGCAATTTTGAGCATTCGCACAAAGACATTTCATTTCACGATGTCGAAGCAACAAGCTCCCAAGCGCAGTACGCGAAATATCTCTATTTCTGCCCAAAATACACCAATGAAAACGGAAGAAACGAAAAGAAGAAAGAACGTAAAAACACCAAAGACACATTATTTTACTTAAAAGCCGAGCAAGCTCAGGTAAATGCGTTTATATGGAAAACTACTCAGCCTGTTTACCCAAACAAATGGTCAATGTTTCTACCAGAGCTGACAAGACTCTTGATCTAATTATCACCAACTTATACTCGTTTTACGCTAAAGACTCTGTAGAGAAACATCCTCCTTTTGGCTTCTCAGATCACAATGTGGTCATTCTAAACCCTAAAAACAGATGCGATAGATCTGGTAGTCGAAAGGTCGTCATAAGTAGAGACATGCGTCCCAGTAAAAAGAGCGAACTCGGAAGATACCTAACCTCCTGTAATTGGTCCATCCTAAATCAGCTTGAAACCTGTGAAGAAAAACTTGAGCTTTTCACTGATCTTATTAACCTGGGTATCAATATCCTAATGCCCAAAAGAAGAATAACACTACATGTGAATGATCCCCCTTGGATCACAGCTAATTTTAAGATTCTTATAAAAAAACGCGAAACAGCATTTTCTAACGGCAATAACGAACTGTTTAGGTATTACCGCAACCGAGTTAATCGCGAAAGAAAAAAATGCCGTGAAATGTTTTATTCGTTGAAGGTTGAACATCTAAAAAAGTCAAAACCAAGTCGTTGGTGGAAAGAAGTAAAACAGATTGCTGGTATGACCCCCTCAACGGGAGCGGAAGATCTATATAACCAAATTTACATTGACGATATTGACCGGAAGTCTCCAAATGAGATTGCAAATCTCATAAACACAGCCTTCCTAGAACCCATGAAAACTTACCTACTTCTTACTTCTCTTCCCTCCTACGATCCAAATGACTCTGTCCGTCATCTCGACGAATTTGATGTGTATAAAGGGCTTGCGTCCCTTAACTCCAGAAAAGCCTCAGGCCCAGACGGTGTTCCGAATTGGGTGTTAAACGAATATGCAGAAGTCCTCGCCCAGTCTGTCAGTTCTATTCTCAATAGCAGTTTTAATGAACAACGACTCCCTGCCTCGTGGAAAGCAGCTGACGTTGTTCCAGTCATAAAAACGAAACCGGTAACCGAAATTTGTAAACATTTAAGACCAATATCCCTCACCCCAGCCCTTTCTAAAGTAGCAGAAGAATTCGTTGTTTCTAAATACATTGGGCCAGCTATTCTGTGTCAAATCGACCCCAACCAATTTGGAGTGATACCAAAATCCTCTACATCTATGGCAGCGATGTCAATGATCCACAATTGGTCCCAATCAACTGATGGCACTGGCGCAGCAGTCAGAGTAGTCCTGTTTGACTATAAAAAGGCGTTTGACCTTATTGACCATTGTATACTCGCTGATAAGATCTCCAGATTACCAATTCCGAAGGCAGTCGTACGCTGTACTATTGATTTTCTATTGAACAGAAAACAAAGAGTTAAACTTGCAACCGACTGCGTTTCAGAGTGGGGTGCTGTCCCGGCTGGTGTCCCTCAAGGCACGAAACTTGGTCCATGGCTTTTTCTATGGATGATCAATGATCTTAAAATCACTGAAGTATCTACTTGGAAGTATGTCGATGATACAACCGTTTCTGAGGTTGTTAAAAAAGGCGATACCAGCAAAGCCCAAGACGCAGTTACCACAGTAGAAAACTGGTCGAATTCCAACAGATTACTTCTTAATGCAGATATTTGTAAAGAACTCCAAATCGACTTTAAATCCACGAAACAGAACTTCGACCCTCTTACAGTCTACGGGAAGAAATTGCCGGTTTCCAAAACGCTAAAATTCTAGGCCTCACCATCTCTAGTAACTTTAAATGGACTAACCACATTAACGAAATCATCAAAAAAGCTAACAAACGTCTTTATTTTATTATCTTACTTAAGCGCGCAAAAGTCAGTCCGAAAGACATTGTAAACTTCTACTGTACAGTTATCAGGCCCATTTTGGAATATTGTGCCCCGGTTTTTCATTACTCAATCCTATCCTTCCTGTCAGAAGATCTTGAGACGGTACAAAAGCGAGCGCTGAAGATCATTTTACCCGCGAACTCATATAGCGAAACTTTAGAACATTTCAATCTTCAAACTTTGTTCCAAAGACGCGAAGAAATGTGTAACAAACTTTTTACAAATATTACTAGCGATCCGACACACAAACTGCATAATTTACTGCCTCCCAAACATGAGTCGGTTTACCAACTTAGCCGAACAATAGACTGTTTGAACGATTCGAAACTAATACAGTAAGATTTAAAAAAACTTTTATTCCTATGTCTAGTAACTTAAGTTAATGTAATTTTTAGTACTAAGCGTTTTAATGACCATTTGTAAATATGCCTAATTAACCCATATTCTATCTTTTAAATGATGTTTTATATACTCTTGTAAATCACGCAATTCAGCTGTCCAGCTGCAAGGTGAATTTTAAATACACTATCTATCTATCTATCTATCTATCTATCTATCTATCTATCTATCTATCTATCTATCTATCTATCTATCTATCTACCCGAGGTCTCGGGTCACACAAAGCGGGACCTGCATGGGTTAGGCGGGCCAGCTCGGTTCTCGTATAAACGCAAGATGAAATTTAGTAGGACATATTAACAAAGACGGATTCGATCTCGCCTTAAGGCGCATTTCCAGTTCTCGCACGAAGCTCCTCGCTGCTCGCTGCGAGTTCTCACACGAATTTCATTCCGTTTCCACGACACGCAACCGTACGCCAATCTCGCAGCTCATGACATGCCCGTTCGCAGGCTCTGTATAGTGGCGGGAAGAGTTCAAAGTTCATAATGGCGCATAGCAAAAAAGCAACTGTCCTGTTTCTGTTTGTGTTATTATTGCGAAGTCGACGAAAAAGACGTACCAAATACCTAAAACGGTTTTGGGTAAGACCAATATTCCAAAAGGGAGCACAATTTCGTGAATTTTTTACATTAGTTAAAGAATTACGGGGGGAAGACCACGAAGGCCCCTTCAATTATTTCAGGATAACAAGTTAATTTGCGATGACTTGCGTTCTCGTTTGATCAGGGCTTTACACACCAGCACGCATTAATGCATTATATTATAAGGACAGTGTGAACGCCTGAGAAAGCGTCTTGTTTATATTAGAATTACAAAGTTCAGTACGGATTCAGTGAGTAGTTCCGTGCCATACACGCAACGTACACTATCTGCTGGCAATGATAGAATGAGAGGATGGTAGTAAAATCATTTTTCCTGAATTATATAGCTTTTTAACGTTAAACGTTGTAAATCATGAGGGAATCTTAGTAATTGTCTAAATTTTCATGCGTGGTACGCTGGGTGCCAGAGGTATACGAGGGTGCAAGCTGGGCGGGAGGCGAGAGGGAATAATCTCTGGACACTTCTATGGTTTCTCAGATCGAGACGCGCCAATCACGATGTTTAATAGTGTGAAGTGATCCAGAATTAGGATCACAGCGTTAATTGGTTAACAGCAGGGACATGGTCAGAGTCCGTGCAGGCATACAGGCGTAAGTATAATATATATGTTCTTTGTATGTTTGCATGGCGATAAAACATATAATAGTTTTGTTTGTGGAAACACCATTTAAATCTATTACTGCAAAGCTTTCGATCCGTAAGCCCGGATATTCATCAGTGCTAATAACATGTGACTAATTTAATTCACACGCCCTTTTTGCATACAAAAGTGTCGTGATCTGTTTGCTCGCATCATTTGAAAACTTAAACGGCACATCAACCACGGTCATTTCAAACGCAGTGAAGTGATTCCAATTAACGCGCGCGCATCCAAGACAAGAGAAATTAATTTTACATATTAAAGAGAATTTATCACTATGAACCGCCAAAATTGTTGCTTCGTCCCATTTCATACGATGGTCGTAAGTCCAAGTATGTTTGGCCACAGCAGATTTATCTTGCTCGGCTTTCTCGCAATTCGTCTTGTGTGTTCCTTAAGACCTATAGTGAGAGATTTCGACCAGTTTCACCAATGTAAACCAGACCACATTCACATGGAATGCGGTACACACCAGGTTTCTGAGATTCATTTACGCTGTCTTTATGTGTACAAAGAGGTCGAAACAGTTTGTTTTCATTCCTCAAAATTCTTTCGATTTTGTGTGAAGCCGGACCAATGTATGGTAGACAAACAGACAACTGATATTTAATGTTCTAATTCATCGTCAATATTACTTACCTATGTTACTTATTAAATGTTCTAATTCATAGTCAATGTTACTTACCTCACAAATTGTTTTCGCTCGGAATTGTTTCCTTGTGAGTGTGGTCTTGTTTACATTGGTGAAACTGGTCGAAATCTCTTAGTACGTCTTAAGGAAGACAAGACGAATTGCGAGAAAGCCGAGCATAATAAATCTGCTGTGGCCAAACATACTTGGACTTACAACCATCATATAAAATAGGACGAAGCAACCATTTTGGCGACCGATAGTCGTAAATTCTCTCGCAAAATGAGAGAGTCAATTGAAATCGAGAAGCTCAATACAATAGGGAAAGCCATGCACTAGATAGTACGTGGCGTGCTCACTTTAATGTGCAAAATTAATTTCTCTTGTTTTGGATGCGCGCGCGTTAATTGGAATCACTTCACTGCGTTTGAAATGACCGTGGTTGATGTGCCGTTTAATTCTCGATTGATTCGGTTTTGAAATTTAAAACTCGTTTGATTCGGTTTTGAAATTTTTACTGGTGTTACAAAAGACAATGAACATCAAGATGATGCCCTGGTTCTGCGTTTCAGTTGATGCATCACCGTGATGTGTTTGATATATTCGGCAATATTGCCAACGGTCTTTAAGACTACGTGTACACGGTAACGTTTTCGAGCGTTTTCATTTGTGTTTTCACGCTAAAACGGATGCAAGCACTATTAATTTACGACAGAAATTGTAGTTTATTTAATATATCCGAGATATTTTCCTTTGGGCTGTGCGAATACGGCGTCAAAACGATTTTACGGACAAAAACGTTTTTGAAAACGCTGCAAAACGACGCCCGTGTGCACATAGCCTAAGTCATATAACATATGCCTCTTGTCACACTAATACTGTCTCACATGAACGAACTGAATAAGAGGGAATTTCGTGTGCGTATCTGTCTAGTAATCAAGCATGTCAAAACAAGAAGGGAGTCTTCATAGGCCTAGCTGTTTATATGGAGAAGAATTTTGCAATATCTAATAGTGCTGCATTGTTTCCGTCGAGGTCCAATTAGGGCCATCTCTTGGGCAGTAGTCTTCATTTATTACAATAAGAAACTGGAGAATCTGTGAATGCATTGACAACCTGTCGTCTATATCGTAGGCGTTGGATGCTACTGCTTGCTCGGGAGGGGGCAGTTGAACATTTGCCCGAATTTTAAGGATTGTAATGAAATAATTTAACGAAGTAGAATGCTTAGTATGAATACGTCCTAAGTACCTGCCACATTCTGTCACAAATCTCCGATTCGTAATAACAGAAAAATGACATCGAGCCGGAAAGTCTTCCAGGACATTTTAGAAAAAAAACGCTCAATATTCTTTTGTTGAAGGTTTTTTTCGTTGAAATGTCCAACTACAACTCTCTTTATTATAGTAATGGTTTCCCGTGTGCCATTCCTAGTCCCACTTACCCAAATCCCATTCTTTTCAGTACAAAATTGGGGAAAACCTAGTG
>CACRXK020015356.1:0-12270 GCA_902702795.2 Paramuricea clavata
TGCATTAGACTGCATTAGACTGCATTAGACTGCTTTAGCATGCATTAGGGTGCATTAGACTGCATTAGACTGCATTGGCATGCATTACACTGCTTTAGCATGCATTAGGGTGCATTAGACTGCATTAGGGTGCATTAGACTGCATTAGACTGCTTTAGCATGCATTAGACTGCATTAGACTGCTTTAGCATGCATTAGGGTGCATTCGACTGCATCAGGCAGCATTAGACTGCATTTTACTGCTTTAGCATGCTTTAGGGTGCATTAGACTGCATTAGGGTGCATTAGACTACATTAGACTGCATTAGACTGCATTAGACTGCATTAGACTGCATTAGACTGCATTAGACTGCTTTAGCATGTATTAGGGTGCATTAGACTGCATTAGACTGCATTAGGGTGCATTAGACTGCATTAGGGTGCATTGGACTGCATTAGACTGCATTAGACTGCATTAGAGTGCATTAGACTGCATTAGGGTGCATTAGACTGCATTACCCTGCATTAGACTGCATTACCCTGCATTGGACTGCATTAGACTGCATTACCCTGCATTAGACTGCATTAGCATGCATTAGACTGCATTAGACTGCATTAGGGTGCATTAGACTGCATTAGACTGCATTAGACTGCATTAGCATGCATTAGGCTGCATTAGACTGCGTTAGACTGCATTAGACTGCATTGGCATGCATTAGACTGCTTTAGCATGCATTAGGGTGCATTAGACTGCATCAGGCAGCATTAGACTGCATTTTACTGCATTAGACTACATTAGACTGCATTAGACTGCATTAGACTGCTTTAGCATGTATTAGGGTGCATTAGACTGCATTAGGGTGCATTAGACTGCATTAGGGTGCATTGGACTGCATTAGACTGCATTGGACTGCATTAGACTGCATTAGACTGCTTTAGCATGCATTAGACTGTATTAGACTGCATTGGACTGCATTAGACTGCATTAGACTGCATTAGACTGCATTACCCTGCATTAGACTGCATTACACTGCATTACACTGCATTTTTTGACATGTGAGAGAATAAGTTTTATCAGCGCTTTAAATCTGCAGAAAGCCCGTTCTCGACTAGGCGATTTTATTCGCGCAACGCGAAGCGAAAAACAAATCTTCGCAATGTGATTGGTCAGCGAAAAAATTCGCGAAAAGTTGGATCAGTTCTGTTTTTTTTACTGTTCGCGCGAACAAATTTGCCTGTAGTGGAAAACAGGTTTAAAACACTATACTTTTATTATTTTATATAATAAAAAAGGTAATCAAACTTTAGCACCCTATTGTGTCTGAATTACTAGGCGTATGGCCGAGATTTGTTTTCATATTCGGAAAGATCAGGCTTTTAGCTGTTGAATGATATATTGTTCATGCCGAATGGATAAAAAATAAGCAAATACAATTCGGATAAAAAATGTTAGTATTAATCGCATGTTTTCACAGTCGAGAGTTGGGTCTAAAATGATCGATAATTAACCCTTGGGACTTAAGTTGATGAATTTCACGTAAATAAACTGCGCACATATTCATAATTATCATCAAGTAGGCCTATAGGAATAAATCGACAGGCTTATGCACTTGTTATGCACTGCTTTAATTAGGCACAGAGGTGAAAAACCGGATTTTTTATTGGACTCGTACTTGCTTCTTTTTCTTCACTTGGCATGGCTGAAAAACATGTCATTTTATTGCTAAAAGCATGATGTTCCTAGATATGATAACATTTTGATCCGAGTAATTCACGTACAATACTCAATAGTCAATAGCGTGCAGAATAGTATGCATGACAACATATACTGTCATATAATAAGACATATCAAGATAATGCAAAAAATATATTTATTTGTCCAGCATTTATATATATTATATCTTTACAGAATTTGAAATATGTAATTGTATAAGTTTTAAAAAATTTTCGGTTTTCGTGAGCGTTTTTTGGACGATGGCTGAAAATATGTTTTTAGCCCGTCTTCTAATGCTTGGGTTTTCTTTCGTTTGATCACTTTCTCTTTCATTGTTTGGGACGTCACTAAAATATATATTTGAGAGGAGTTTTACGTTAGATTAGTTAAAATATGTGATGACTTTTTTGTCAGCCTATATAGACAGTATCATAGCTATGCGGATCCACAGTTGTTCCGTGATGGCCTTTTATAAATACAATGCTAATTATGCTTGCATCGCTTGTGAAAACCATGCAGACATGAAAGCATGTAACTGCCATTGAAGGAGATACGTTGTGTCTCCTTTAAATAAATGAAATGGGAAATAGGCTTATATAAGTGCTGCGTTTTGCTTTGGAATGTCCTTCCTTTTAATAACTTGCAATTATCGTAATTTTCCTAGGTTTTGTTTAATTGGTTCTATTAGTGATATAATAGGCCATTTACCATCGTCATCTTCTGATACTGGAGTTTCAGCTTCCTTGTCACCACTGGCTGAAAATATATAATTAAATGTCATCTTCAGTGCATGAAAGTGTAATAATAGGGTCCAATGACGGTTCGTTGGAGAAAAGGGTTTACGTAAACTGAACATAAAAAGTAAATTAATTAAAGTTATAGTAATCTAGATGAGACGAATCGCGATAGAAAGGGCCATTTACCGTTTTTATCCTTTCCTGGTTGTAGTATTTCAGGAAGCTCTTTGTCTACAGTGGTTAAAAAAGAACAAATTAAATATCATTTTCATCAAAGTGTGATGCTTAATGCTTACAATATTGACGTTTATTGGCCCATTGATACAGGAAGAATTGCTTTTTTTTATAGCTGCATTTATACAACAACAAATAAAAATACAACTAAAACTTACCATCGTCGCCTTCTAGTACTTTCAGTAGCTCCTTGTTTTCTGTATATATTGATAAAAAGAGCAACAAAAATGATATTCATAATAATATATACATACGTCGATCTGCATTTTTATTATAGTATGCTCTATTAGATGATGAATCATGGATAATGCCACGCAGGGGCGTGCCGAGGAGAGGGGTGTTGTGTTTGTGACACCGGCCCACCAGTATTTTTGGAAAATGGTCGGTAAAGTTTGAAATTGGTAGGTAAATTGATACAATGTCGGTAAATGGACATACCGACTAAAATGTTAGGCAAAATCAGTGAATGACCTGTTTGCACTCGTGAAATTTTTCAGTAAGATGCAGTTGACGCTGCATGGTTCTAAACCCTTCCCTTCCCCGCTCTCCAGGGTTTTAGGGGAGGGGGGAATTCCAGTCGGTAAGTATAGAGAAATACACCCCCCCGAGCGTAATGGCCTCGGTAACGCCACTGATGCCACTTCATTGGACGTATCATACTTCATGAAGCCCATCACTGCTATCGCACTAGAAGTATCGCAAAGCAATCATGCAATTGCAAAGTAATCGGCGTTCCTTTTTCATATTTATTAATGTTCATGTCCAATTACTTGTACTTTATACTTTCCGCTGCGTTATAAAGTCCGACATAAAGTCGCAAACTACGTTTTTGCACGAACTAAAATTAAAAAGGTTTCACTATTTTTCATTTACCATCGTCATCCTCTGGTATTTCATGTTGGTTTTTGTCTCCAGTGGCTAAAAATTTATATAAACACATGTTAGGATTTAGGAAAAGAGAAACTGTTAGAAAAAAAGTCGTTTAAACCGAGCTGCCACAATGTAAGAGGTAAATTAAATAGAGAATAATAAATGGGTGCGCGGAAATATCATGTTCCACACGAGACATAAATCCGGTATTTCCAAGCATCCATGTATTTTCCTGTTTATTATATAAAGGATAGTCTTTGAAAAGCGATAATTTTTACAGAAAAGCGATAATTGAAAAGCGATAACTTTCACATGTGAAATTATCATAAATAATGTCACATGCATCAGTGCTCGAAATCTCTATAAAGCATTATACTTTATACAATAAAGTTAGATAAAAGAGATAAATAAACCATATGTAGAAGAGGTCAATCATACGCGATTCTCTACGGCGTAAAGTACGTCATTTTCTTAAATTAACATACATTGTCAACCTGCATGCATGCTCATGCTCGACAGTTCCATTAAGTGCATGAATCGGCGTTAATAGTTATACTTATTTTAGATAGGAAAAAAACATATGTAATATAGTAAAGGTCATTTACCAACGTCATCTTCTGGTTCCTTTTCTATACGGCGGATATATATAAAAAATATATATAAATGTCATCCTCTTAAAATTAGTACTAAATGTAATTGTATGAATGAAGTCATCTTGACTATTATCCCAATCTTAACTATATAATCCCCATGAAAGAGCAATTATACTAATTTCTACGTTTATGGTCCAATACAGTTGGAGAAACGTCGTTTACACCTGCGAACTTATAAGAAGTAATTTAAAGTTAGATAAAATTGATTAAAAAAGGTCTTTTATACCATCGTCATCCTCTGACATTTTATGTTGATCCTTGTCTCCAGTTTCTAAAAATTTAAAAACATATATTAGTGTCCGCTGAATGTTATAAGACGTCTACGGCTCCAAACATAAGAAGTAAATCAGGTTAATATATACAAAGATTAAAGGGACAAATATATTATAAAAAAGGCAATTTACCATCGTCATCCTCTGACATTCCATGTTGATCCTTGTCTTCAGGTTCTAAAAAGTTAAAAACATATATTAGGGTACCTGAATGTTAGAAGACGTCTACGGCTCCAAACATAGGAAGTAAATAAAGTTATAGAGATAAAGGGACAAATATTAATTATAAAAAAGGCAATTTACCATCGTCATTCTCTGACATTTCATGTTGATCCTTGTCTCCAGTGTCTAAAGATTTATAAACATATATTAGGGTCCCACTATATAAGAAATAAATTAATAAAGGCAATTCATTTACCAGTGTGATCATTTAGCACTTTAGGGAGCTTCTTGCCTACAGTGGGTAAAAATGTATAAACATAGCCTATATATTTTTAAAAATATATCGTACGCTGATTGTTAAAAGAAGTCGTTTACAACTGCAACTATAAGAAGTAAATTAATAAAGGCAATTCATTTGCCAGTGTGACCATTTAGCACTTCAGGGAGCTTCTTGTTTACAGTGGCTAAAAATGTATAAACATATATTTATATAGCAATATATAGCGTCCGCTGATTGTTAAAAGAAGTCGTTTACAACGGCAGATATAAGAAGTAAATTAATATAAAGGCAATTCATTTACCAGTGTGATCATTTAGCACTTCAGGGAGCTTCTTGCCTGCAGTGCCAGTGGCAGTGGCTAAAAATGTATAAACATATATTTATATAGCAATATATGGCGTCCGCTGATTGTTAAAAGAAGTCGTTTACAACTGCAGATATAAGAAGTAAATTAATATAAAGGCAATTCATTTACCAGTGTGATCATTTAGCACTTCAGGGAGCTTCTTGTCTGCAGTGGCTAGGCGTTTTGTGGAAGTTACTAATAAAGAAATAAGCGAAATTAAAATAAAATCAGTCCCAAAAAACACAAACGACTTGTGGCAACAAGACTTTTTTTTCATCTCGGTGAATATTCCCCCATAATCACCACGCCTTCGGCGCATAATTGCTAAATTAAATATCAACCGGGAAAATGTTTTATATTACATAATATACTCTATACCTCTGAGTAATGACGTCTGCCTGTTTACACTATACGAACAATAAATGCGTAGCGCATCAATAAATGCGTACTGTACCAAAAATAATATAAATAGAATGTATACCTGAAGATTTCTGTTTTTGATTTATTTCTGCTAATTTTTTTGCATCGGGAAATACTGAAAACAACATAACATGATACATTAACATGACTTATTAATGTAGAAATTATCAAAATTTTCTTAACACGAGATTAGAGAACAAGGAATGAGGGAATGTTTATATAATATTTGTTTAAACGATCAGCAAAGAACGTTTGCACACATTGTTTTCATGGTATGTTCAACGTTAGGTATAATAATACATTTGGAAACGGAATACCGTATATGTAATATGGACACGGAAAATTATAGAGACTGCGATTCGATCTACCTACTTTGAATGTTTAACTAACCCTTGTCCAAGTTTTGTATTATAGCTTCGGGCAATTTGTTTCTTTGTATGTGTGATCCTTTCGGCTGCCCTTCACCAACATTTATGCGCACTCCGTTACATCCCAGACAAGATGTCCGAATGTGACTTCTTAATGCGTTCTCCAACCCTTTATTGCTTTTGCCTAGGTATTCCAACGCATCAGTCACCTTAAATCCAAACACCTCTCCACAACCACAAGCTCTGGCGTAAAATTTTGGTACGAAGAATTGACACACCTAAATATGTTAAAATTTCATTCACTTTACTCTCTCGTTACTGTTTAATCTGCTTGATAGGTTTTAATTAAAGGGTTCGAGATTGATACAAAGTAACCGACAGTCAATATTAAGATAATCCATGCAGTATATTGAATGAGTAATCGATGTTTTAAATAATTAAGGAATTATAGACAATGCTAAAATTAGAAAAACTAGCCGTATGGCATATCAAATTGATATTTTCATTACATTGAATTAGTCATAATTGTTTCAGAGTCAACATCCCCCCCCCATAAACCTTGTCTGAGCTATAGCCTAGAGAGTGGAGTCTATCATGTAACTTACCTCAATTGGATTTTTGGTAGCGCTTGTGACTATAGCAATTAAAATTGCCGTCATGTCGTTTGTTAATGTTGGTGTTTCAGCTACTCTTGAACTTGAAGGCTGTGTGTCAGTTAGTGTAATGTTTTTGTACTGCTGCGTAACTACATTGCAGAAAAACTCCAGCAGTCCGGGGAAAAAACGGTCTTTCAACCCCACCTTTTCTAGCATCTAATTAGAAGAAATATAGAAAAATAATTACGTGCTTATAGCTATGTGGTTCAATAAAAAATGATCTGAAATACGTTGTACTTTTAGGATAATGTGTACTATACTCTATAGTTAACACATTTGCAGCCGATCCGGCGATCTTTATCAGATATGCAAACTCAAGCCGAAGGCGATAGTTTCTATATCATAAAAGATCGGATGCGAATGATTTAACGTTTTGGCATGCTTTAAAAGTCTACAAGTTGCCTTGATTGAATATTGTGGCTATACCTTTCCTGTTGAATAGAGCAACAAGGCATAATTGAACTGGGCACGAACGTCCAATTTGTTCTTTTTCACTTGTGACGATATCTGTATAAACATTTGATCCCGGTGCATCACATCAAACTGTGGAGCAAGCTCCAAAAAAACACCAACGCTCTTTGCCAAATGCGTTGTTATAGTTTTTAATTTCTCATCCAGGAACATACATGTTTCCAGGTTCTGTTCCTCATTAATTTCCTTGAATGGGATTACTGCAATCCGTGAAAACACTCTAATTTTATGAAAGGAATGTGTTATTGAGTTGTTAGATGATTTTACCAAAAAGATATATAAAGAATAATACATGGGTGCGCGGAAATGCCAGATTTATTTTGAGTGTTGAACATGATCGATATCTCACGAGTGAGCGCAACGAACGAGTGAGATATCATGTTCAACACGAGAAATAAATCTGGTATTTCCAAGCACCCGTGTATTTTTCTGTTTATTATATAAAGGACAGTCTTTGAAAAGCGATAATTTTTACAGAAAAGCGATAATTGAAAAGCGATAATTTTCACATGTGCGATTATCATGAATAATCACACATGTGAGATTATCACTTTCATCAGTGCTCGAAATCTCTATAAAGCACTATTCTTTATATAATAAAATGCATGCATTTTTACCTTATCATCATTTGCTTATCACCTCTGATTTTTTTTGGAATACAGTTGGGATTCATTGTTATTAGAGCATTGGTTCTTGAACTCGTTGCAGGTTTGCTGTAGGCTGTTTGCTTGATGGACTACAAAACGTATATATAATACTGATTATGTGCTAGTGAATATACATGCAAAACTTAGTACTATATGTATTATATACATATAGTATAATTAAATTACTGTAAATGGAGAACCTGCATGCATTTATGTGTAGTGGCATATTATCTGGATTTTATATTGATAAATTTATTTGCCTAATATAGCTCAGGGAGGAATATAACACTTTCATTATTATATAACATTTTATTGAGATATTCATTAGACATTAATGAAAAAGAAGAAGTGATCATCAGAACATCCGTACGACCATGTGCCGTGTTGCTTGCGGTTTGAAATGATTAATTCCGTGGAAGCTATATACATTGTTGGAACTGTTAACGCACTTACAAATTTCAAATAAAAAAATTGAAAAAATAAAGCTCTGTCACTGGATACTTTATTATTAAATACTTTGAACTTTATCACTTTATGGTATGTTTACAATACAATAATTACTGGGGTTGGCCTAAAAGCGGTAAAATTGTGAGTTTTGTCATTCAGATGTTGGCATCAATGATGAGCTGTGAGGAGATCAAAGTACATTCATGATCCATATATATAGAAAAATATTCATTAAAATTATTCTTACGTTGTTGTATGAAGAAACTGCCAATTCTTCTAGAACAGAGAAATCTGACGCATCGTCCCACCAAAACGGAAGGGTTTGACCTTTGGTCAACTTCAAGGCGCCAGCTGACGTTAATTCTAGAGAAATTACAAAAACACATTAATTTCTTATAATTAATCGAATGCGAGGTTTGTACATGGAGAAATGTCGGACCGACTGTTCTTTTTGGTACAGACCGAGCCTGTGGCGTATAGGGCAATGTTTGTACAAGAAGACCGAGGTCCGATATTTCTGTGTACATACCGAGCAAGCGAGGTTAATAAAAAATTTATCATATGGCATTCACAGGTATTTATACTTGAAACAAACTAGGAATTCATGGTTTGAAATGTATATTACTATTAGTAGCGTGGTACACATTTGGTTGAATATAAGATAAAAATACCAATTCTAATTCCACCTATTCCGCCAAAAACCATTCACGGATATCTTATTACATTAATAACAAATTAAATCTGATAAACTGACAAGCTTCGCAATTTCTTAAATCCATGCATGCAGGTATAACATGCTTATATGAATAAAGTACATTGCTTTCATTGCAAAACTGCCCTGTACATACTGCCAATGCTTGTTTTATGACCAAGAATGGACATTGCAATTGACGTAGCGGTTGATTTCCCCGATACCGGCTGTCCGTACACCATTATGAGCGGTACACCACGATCTGATTTTTTATTTAATTGCTCATAATGGACACCAATCCCAAGTCCACCCAAAACAAGCAATGTTGCCAAAAAATTATCTTTCATATAATGTTCCATCAATTCAATCAATTCGATAAGGCTTTTCCCACCATCAAGGTCGCCTAAACAATAATCACAGTTAGTGTTACATTCCTTTTTCTATTAACCATTAATCGTTATGCAAAAGCCTAAAGAATCTTATACTAACTACTTTAACGGTTATCTCTCGACCACTGTCTCAGACATTTCCACCACTCTAACATACAATTAACCTGCAATTATATACACTATACACTGAATCACCTTCGAAATCCAATTGTCTGACAAATGGGATGTTTTCAATTACACTGTATAGCGATTCACTTGAAGTATACGTTTCGCTTTTCCGTCCAGAAGTTGAACGTGAAAATCGGAGCCAATCACCCATGTGGCAGGTCTGGAATTTCTTTGAAGACCAAGACACTATTAAAAAAAAACCAATTGAAGAGCAACTGAATTGTGTATACAAAAGTTTTGCCTGACAGTATTAAAAAGATCGTTTCTGTTACTGGAATCAAACTAATTCAGACAACATTAAAATGTCATTTTGGATGTTTAAATAGTTCATTAAAGCCGTGATAAAAGCTTTATTAAACAAATCATTCCAATTAATTAACTATAGGCCAGCTCCATACTGGTATTCACTTCCAATGTATATAAGAACCACTAACCTCAACAGGATAAACTCTATGTTTATCCTCTGACAAAAGGTATTCATCACATATTTCCTTGAAATATGCTGGCAGATATTGTTCCTTGCTAGGTGCCGTCCACAGTTTTTGGGAGGTTAGAACGCCCAAAATTCCATTTTGAGTGGACATCTGCTTCCATGTAAGATAATAAGTTTCATCACTATAAAAAAGTATAGCGAACACTACATTAATTATTCTGTAATATTAATACAGTTTTTCCTACCAGTTTTGTTCAAAATTATATAACAGCGCAGGAAAACTTGTCTTTGCGAAATTCATTTGTTTACAAAAGCCTCGAGGTTTATAGTAATATAATTTTTTCGTTAAAGTTAGGTAAAATTTCCTTTCAACATACATTGAATTAAGTTTATTTATGCACACGTATTTGTAAAAACATGTTTATTTGGATTTATGAAATAAATTATATTAAGAACAAGCTGAGTTGTTGTACTTGTTATTGGAATAGGGGCTCTAGGGACAGCTTGGCAAATGCTAATTAGGGCATTTGCATAACCTACCTTATATAAGTTGTCTACGCTAGTAGCTCATTATCAGTCGTAGATCTTAAGCTATCTATTGCCAGTTTTATCATTGCTTGAAGTACTACTTAAAACATTCAGAGGTTTTTATTCACCAAGCTTGATGTGAATAATTGTTTTAGTATAATTTCATGGGTGATTGTTCGGGAAAAAATAAAAAATTCACATTTCTTCGTCATTTAATTGACCACAAAACGGCTTCGGCTGCCATTTCGAAAATCGCTTAGGTGATCAATACGTTATAATCACCTCAACGGCAACCAATCAGCGTGGATAATTTTCGATAATCACCTATGTAATTAATAATAATATTGCCTTAAAATGGCCTTAAAATTCATTTTATTTTAAAACTTTTTTCTAATAAAATCAGTAACCGGTGAATTATTCATACTTTGACACTAATATACTGTATAACAAAACACTTAGTGTTATTTACTGAGACGTGTGTTTTGTGGCCCCTCAACCGCAACAACAGCGGTCTATGCCGTGTCCACAAAACACATTGTTTCCCTCCGTCTCAGTAAATACGTTATACATATTGAATGCGATATGAAGCGAGAGTCCCGTATGCTGCAGGTTAACGTTTATACTGGTAACAAAATTCAGGATTTCTGCAGAAGTTCGCGGGATAAAGCATTTCAAAATTTATACGAACATATATATCTATATATCTATATAGATAAAGATAAAATAAACCTGGTTTACTTCATAAGATTTATTCACTACAAACTTGTTTCGTATGACAAGCAATGCTTGCACACTCATCAGGTGAATTTAAAATTAAATTAAATAATTAATTATAAAATATTAATATATTAATATTATATTAATATTATAATTATTATTATTATTATATTAATATTATTAATTATTATTTATAATTAATTATTATTAATTTTAATTTTAAATTCACCTGATGAGTGTGGCAAGCATTGCTTGTCATACGAAACAAGTTTGTAGTGAATAAATCTTATGAAGTAAACCAGGTTTATTTTATCTTTATCTATATTAGCTCTATACCTCGGTATATCGAGCACTCTACTCATATATGATTCTACAATCCTGGAAATAAATTATTAGACTTTTTCAATTTCTCAACGTTTCCCCCTTCCAACATACACCGCATAAATAGCAACATTGTGTAGGGGGGCCTACACAATGTTGCTATTTATGCGGTGTATGTTGGAAAGTGACTTCAAGGGAAGGGGGGATTTAGCATTCAAAATCATGCACTAAGTTATTTAGGCGGAAATGTACGATTTTAACACTTTATAATGTATTTTTGTGAAATTAACAAATAGTCTCCATATATTTTTTCCAGGATTGTAGATACATATTTGGTATATCTATATATATCTATATATATCTATATATATCTATATATATCTATATATATCTATATCTATATATATCTATATATATATATATATATATATATATATATATATATATATATATATATATATATATATATATCTATCTATATCTATCTATATATATCTATATATATATATATCTATATATCTATATATATCTATATCTATATATATCTATATATCTATATCTATCTATATTTATCTCCATATCTCTCTCTCTCTCTCTCTCTCTCTCTCTATATGTATGTATGTATGTATGTATGTATGTATGTATGTATGTATGTATGTATGTATGTATGTATGTATGTATGTATGTATGTATGTATGTATGTATGTATGTATGTATGTATGTATGTGTGTATGTGTGTATGTGTGTATGTGTGTATGTGTGTATGT
>CACRXK020015357.1:0-12269 GCA_902702795.2 Paramuricea clavata
ATACAAAAAATGATGACAAAAAATTTGTTGAAGATTTACTTAATCAGCATTGGGAGTATGTATACTTCTTCGCTGATAATCCAAACACTATGTGGGAGATTTGGAAGAAATTGTTTCAGGAATTAGTACTAAATAAGCATGCACCCATTCAACAAAAAAAGATCAGATCAAAAAAAGTCCTTTGGATTACTAGTGAAATCAAAAAGCTTATAAATAAGAGGGGTAGATCTAAGAGAAAAGCCGTTATTAAAAACCTTGAAGCAGATTGGTTAGTGTATGAACAAACCAGAGATAAAGTAAATATAGAAATGAAAAAAGCCAAAAAGGATTGTTACTCCAAGAGAATTGCTGGTCAAAAACAAAATCCAAAGGAGGCTTGGAAAACAATAAACAACTTACTAGGCAGACAAAACAAACAAACAAAAGTAGATGAGTTGAGTATAAGTGGAAATAATTTAGCAAATTCAGAAGACATTGCAGAGGGCTTTAACGAATTCTTTTCAAATATTGGGCCTGACTTAGCTAGCAAAATTGATACTTCGAATTACAATTTTCAAGAGTATATTAAGAAACCTAAATCAGAATTCACTGTATTTGAGTCAATTACCAACAACAAAGTTTATTATCTCCTACGTGGCCTCTCTAGTGCAAAAGCCACTGGCATTGACAAAATTTCAAGTAAAATTTTAAAACTAGCAGCACCTGCTATCTCCAGTTCATTAACTTATATTTTTAATCAGGCTATTACACTATGCACTTTTCCCGATGAATGGAAAATGGCAAGAGTATCACCTCTTTATAAAAATGGCCAAAAAAATTTGCCTGGTAACTACCGACCAATTTCTGTTTTGCCAGCCTCGACTGTTTGCTGATGATACAAACCTAACAGCTGCGGGAGAATCTATAAATGATGTTGAAGCTGCAATGAATTCTGATTTAGAAAACCTTAGGAAATGGTTAATTGCCAATAAACTAAGTTTAAATGTGGCCAAAACTGAATTTATATTAATTGGATCTAAACCAATGATAAAAAGTATCTCAAATAAACAACCAAACATTATCATAGAAAACAAACCAATTAAACAAGTATATGATTGCAAAACTCTTGGAGTGACTGTTGACCAGCATTTGTCTTGGAAGAATAATACCGAAACAATTTGCAAGAAAATAACATCCGGGATATCAGCTCTTCGTCAAATAAAAGAATTTGTTGAGAAAGATACACTTGTCTCTGTGTATAATTCTATTGTTCGCCCATACTTTACATATTGCTGTGAAGTATGGGATGTGTTTGGTGAAACACAATCAAAACGCCTCCAAAAGCTCCAAAACAGAGCTGCTCGAATCATAATGAATATGAGCAATGATGTTGAAAGTACTCTTTGCTTATCACAGCCGTGTACAAATAGCTTGAAAAAAAGTTTCATGTTTCACGGGGCACACATTTGGAATTCTTTACCAACCCGCGAAATTAGAGAGAGCAACTCCATCATGTCCTTTGAAACTAAAATCGCTACTCACATTTTTGAATACTCACATTTTTGAATAGCATTATTATATATATATATATATATATATATATATATATATATATATATATATATATATATATATATATATATATATATATATATATATATATATATATATATATATATATATATATATATATATATATATTATATATTTCTTACTGTATGTAATATCTTACTATAATATACTATATCTTTGTAATTGTATTATTGTACACGTTTAAATAAAAAGTTCTATCTATCTATCTATCTATCTAAGTGCATTTTCGTAGGAGTGTCCAGGAAGAATTATTCTGCATGCCCTTTTTTGTAGTTTCTCGAGGTCATCGGACATATATTTAGGAAGAGAGTCATGGAACACTTCACACGCGTATTCAGCAACCGGCCGGATGCAAGTGACATAAAACAAAAGGAGGTCATTTGATGGTAATTTGGCTCGTTTCAATTTTCTCAAAAAGTATAAGCGAGATAAGACTTTTTTGCATGCATTCTCAACATGTGTGTTCCATTTAAAATCGTTGGATATGGATAGGCCTAACAGTGTTGCAGATGGGACCATTTCAATTTCTTTGTTGTTGACAATAATAATAGGTTCGAATTCCTCAATTCGACATTTGTAGTTGAAAAGCTAATGCGAAGTTCTTTACACTTGGATTCCTTTAGATGCATATACCATCGTTTCTAGACTTCGCGGCAAATTCATTATATAGGCTATATACCAATGATGAACAATGCACAATAGCGAAATTTGATTAAGATGAGACAATGTGTATAACACTGTCAGGAAACAGTCAGTGAGTTCACTGTGGTTAGTCAGAGCGTATATATGCATGCTACAGTATGTCTATCAATAGCGAGCTTAGGATGCACCAATGCAAATCTACGACGCGGACGCGGCATAAAAACCGTTGCTAATGTGTTGAATTACTAATTTGTTGAATTACGATTATTTATGTCTAAACAACTAGCGATGACATACGAATTCTTAAAACGTTCAGTATAGAATTTCGGAACATGTATCTTCTTGTTGTTTCGCAATTGGTAATTTAATGAAGTATCTATTTTAGGGATTAAATTATGAAGTTTATGGTTCGGGTTATTTAAAATTTGATTAAAAAGTTTATTGCAGGCAATTTGTCTTCTAGCGTACAATTACTCCATCCCAGCTTCCATCAATGCATCTTCGTAATGTAAGTTCGGATATACAATTCGAAGAACCCGTTTTTGTACTCGTTCAATTTCATCACTCAAGTATTTAGGTAAAGAGTAGTGGAAAACAGTGGAAGCGTATTCCAGAATGGGGCGGATACATACGGTATAGAATTGTAAAACATCTTGAATCGCGACTTTTGCTCGCTTCAGCTGCACTAAAAGGTAAATCCTTTTGGAACTTTTTGTCACTATGTTATTGACATGACTATTCCACTTCAAATTGTTCGCGATAGTAAGACCCATTAATTTTGCTTCTTCCACCACTTGTAAAGGTTTACCATTAATTTTAATAGGAAGAAAGGGATTTCTATTTTTCGCAAAGTCTATCCGCAATTCTTTGCATTTGTTTTCATTCAATCTGAAAAGGTTTGACTCGGACCACTCTTCAATTTCGGACACTGCTGTTGGATATCATGCACTTGAACCAAATCTGGTTACTGTTTCATATACCGTTAGATCGTCTACGAATTTTACCTCGTCTAAACAACATGTTTTTAGATCGTTTATCATCAATATAAATAACCACGGACCCAGCTTGGTTCCTTGAGGGACACCAGCTGGGACATTCTCCACTCCGAAAAACAGTCGTGTCCCAATTTGGTTCGTTGTTGTCTGTCACTCAGGAAATCTGCAATCCAACTAACAGTGGAATCAGGGATTTCGAGGGATTTCAGTTTAGATAGGACGATGGTGTGGTCTACATGATCGAAAGCTTTTTGGTAATCAACCAAAACAATCCTTACTGAGGCTCTAGCACCGTCTGTTTTCTCCGACCATTTATGAATCATTTTAATAAGCGCCTGGTTTGTGGACGAGCCGGGAATAACACCATATTGATTTACATCTAAAACTTTAAGGATTGCGGGTTTTAAATGTTTAATAACCACGAATTCCTCGGCGACTTTAGAAAGTAGAGGAGTTAACGAAATGGGTCTAAGATGTTGGTTAATGTCATGAGCTGGCGTCGCCTTTGGGACTGGGATGATATTTGCTTGCTTCCAAATTGGGGGTAGTTTGTTTTCAGTGTAGGAACTGTTTATGATTTTCATCACTGGTAATGAGAGAATCATTGCATATTCTTTAAGAACCCAAGACGGGATATTATCAGGCCCACCTGACTTCCAGGGATTGAGTGAGTTTAAACAATTCCAGACGTCCAGTGTAGACACTGTGAGGACATTTGAAATGGAGTCGTTGTTTGGTACTGTGATTTGCAACGGTTGAAACTCTTGGAGTGGTTCCAGAAACTTGTCATTAATTTTATTTGCAACCTCGATATCACTTAAGTTATCGAGGTCATCAATTTGTAAATTGGAGCGAAGATCAGATTTGGTGATTGTATTGGTGCATCTTAAGCTCGCTAACTAGCTACGCGCGAGGACGTACAATATTATAAAATATATATGTCATAAAAAGAAACCTTGTTGTTGGTGTCAGCGGTGATATTGATCTTATTCTATTGAGCTATTACCCCCTACGGCCCCGACGATCCTGCTGTATTGGTCAGAATATATCCGAGAAAAGGGGTCGTGTAGCATTGGCGGAGGATGCGGGCACAGACCGGCGAAGACTGAATTAAAGACTGAAGAAGGATCGACCAAAGAGGTACGACAATTTCTGCCCTATTTGCTTTGACACAGAATAAACAAAGAACCCGCGCATCGTGTCAGTCAATTCTCTCTTCCAGCTTAGTGAATAATTTAAATTAACCTCCGCCATGCAGGCACTACGTTTACACACTGTGATTTATTGGAGCTGGGTCAATTGCAGAAAGTATTAATGATACGACATCATCAAACTGACAATATTCGTCATTCAGAAAAAATTAGCCCAACATATCGCAATGTGTGTGAACATATCTTTAATAATATAGCTACATCTTGTTTCTTCAGCAGGCATTTTAATTGGTTAATTGGTTTAATAAACCGTTTGGCAATAAAACTGCATGAATTAGGCGGGTTTTAAAAACCATTAACCAAATACAATTGAAATATAACTTAATTAATAATAATATTTACTAAAGCAATAAAGTTTTTACAACGTTCAGTACAGTGTTTGCATAAATCCTATATAGGAACCTAATCAGATCTTAAATTATAATTATGTTCACTATCAGTATTAACTTTTAAGTTTAAAATTCCTTCAAGTGGATTATTGTGATCTCATTTTGTTAACAAATTTAGGCCTACCACGACAATGAATGATTCCAGCTATGGACTAAATTTTGATTTGGGCAAGAAGAACAAAATCAATCACAACAGCTAGAAAGAGCATGTTAAAATTAGTAAAATTGCAAAGTTTGGTTGCGAAATGTTGTAAAATGAGGAAAATATAGCTCTGCGAAATTTGCAAGTTTTGTATTAATTTACGCACGGGAAAATGCACCACATTTGGGCCGAAAGTAAACAGGCAGAACGGTCACTATCATTATTCGCTTCCAAGGGCTTCGGTGGCCAAGTGGTTAGCGCAATTGCCATTCACCTCTAAAGCCGCAGGTTCAAGCCTCAGTGAGAACTTCCTCAATGCGGCTCGAACCCAGTCCTCATGTGAAAAGAGTAAAAGTCAACACTCTGCCGAGGGTACTCGGATTTCTTCCCACAGCGAAAGTTGGCGGGGTGGGTTACGTAAAAGGGCCCACAGTAACTGGCATATGCTGTTGCGGTGACCCTGCCCTAGTTGGCAAAGCTAAATAAACAAATAAATAAATAAATATTTCCGCCATATTAATTGAACTCACTGACTCGAATTTTTGCGGAGGCTCAGATTCAATAGTTACCGCTTCAAGTAAGGGACGCATAATAGTTTGATCCATGCAGTCTTGCGCGTGCTCTTGCCTGACCAATTGAGCATTTCGTCGGACAAACTGTAATTTGGTCGGAAAATGCACGATGTCCGACCGTTATTTCAGGCTCTGGAAAAGGAGCGTCAATTCCTCTAAAAATAAATTTTAAACCTTTCGAACGCGGCTTCCCCCCCCCCGCCCCCCCCCCTGTCCCCCTATATATACTTTTATCTACATGGCGAGTGAAAATGATGAAAGCTGCATGACGAAACTGGTGTGACCGAGGCGGCCACAAGTAGCATTTAAATTATTTGGCGTTGCACGCATCGATCCACATTTGGGTACTTATCTCAGCATATAGGTAATAATAATACATATAATCCCCCCCCCCCTCTGGTGAAAAATCCTGCGTATATACGACCCTTTTATGTCTTTAAAGCACGTTTACACGTGCCACTAGATGCGGGATGCGAATTGGGCTCGAGGTAAGATCTTTTGTCAAGTTTTGATTGATTTTCAACACGGATTTATGAATATGCACCCCCCTCCCCCAGTTATCGCTCTAGCTACGGCCCTGTATGAGGCACAGTGGCGCCGCCAGGATTTTTTTCTGGGGGAGGAGCGGGATCTTAATAATTTGTGATGTCACAATTCTATAGGGGTCTATGATCATGCTCTCCCCGTCGCCCTTCCTTGGCGGCGCCACTGAATTGAGGCACTCGATGCAAGCCTCAAGAGGTTGCGATAAATGAACATTTTACTCAATACATGCAGTACATGCATAAATTAATCTTTACTTACGACTTGAGCAGCTTGATGATTTTACGTATTCAATTTGTACCAACCAAAATACTGTTTCAATAATCAGATAATGTATAAACTTCATCTCCTTAATGCGCTTCTACAACGTAAAATAATTAATAATGCTAAGTTTAAGTGTCTCAATGAATTAACGTTTATACTATATAATAACTGAGAGAGTTTACTGAGTAACAGGACTTTATCATATCCGATTAAAAGATGCGAGCCCAAGGCGAGCGACTTTATAATTATAAGGATAAAGCCCGATCATGAGGTTTGTAAATGACTTCTGGAATTCTTCTGCCTATTACATGGATTACACTAAATTCTTTCATATACCTGATATATAGAACTACTGTAACATGCGATTTATATGTGTATTCATATTAAAATTAATATACGCATGCATGCAGCGGTGTTTATCACGGAATAAACTAAATCGTCTTCATGCCGCACGATTTGACGAATTTTTGTGGACAATGATTATCTGACGATGAATTTAGTAAAAACATCTTTCAAATTACATTGCTTATATGACCTTATATTTCTCGCTTATTCAAAATCGCGCGATTTAATCTCGTGCATGCAAGTTGTCGTACATGCAGCCTGAAATATTGTGCACCGATTAATTGAGACTACCTTAATTGCCATTGTGCAAGCTAGTGTAAAATAATTACAAATACAAAGCGCTGAAAGTACAAAAACAAGTACTGATAGTACACTATATACATATTATTGACAATTACTAGACATATATATATATATATATAGCATCTCATGAAACTTTTTTTATGAATTTCAAAATTGCAGAATTGCTCCAGAAATCGATATGCCTGATACAGTACGTTTACTCTAAGCAAACGTTCCTTGAAAAAACCTTTGAATTCGTCAAAATACAAACTAAATGTTATTACTGTAAATTTTGTTCTTGCATAATTATAAAGAACGATTTACAGTGCACTTGTTAAGGATTCTTCAGTGGTGGGGAAAACCTACCAAAGGGCCCATTTTCCTTGCCCTCCCCCCAGGATAGTATGCGATCGCCGAAGGTGAGAGCCGAGTACCACAGGCACGAGTTAGGTAGGGGGTCATGGGGGCTCTCATGCATGCTTCCCCAGGAAATTTTTAAAATTTGGGTCCCTGAAATAGCGTTTCCTGCATTCTGAGAACACATTTAATTTTTAAAAATCTCAGCTTCTCAAAACAAAGTTTTAATGGTGAAATTTGTAATAAATCGCATGCTAAACATTCAAACACAACCTATTTAGTTTAAGTATGCTCACCAAAAAATTTGATTTTTAAACTTCTTTTCAATGTTAAATGTTATTATTGGCACAATAATGGAAGTTAACAGAGAATTAAGAGGCGCTAGCTAACGTCACTTGCTAGGGTCATTTGAATATGTAGATTATTCAATACATGAATATATTAGGTAAAAACAACGTGGGTCTGGCATCATTCACAAAGTGCTTCTTTCCCCGAAGTTAGTTTCAGTGTAATTCTAGCTTCGCAAATTTCAAAAGGAAGTGCCCGAACAAGTTTACTAGCTACCAACTACATCCACGAGCATTCCTGTGGTTCAATAGTTATTCAACAGTGTCTAATCCAGCTGTTATTTCCTCTACGTTTACCGGCTTCATGAGCTTAGCACAGTGGCCATCCGTCGGCATCTCATGTCAATTCGCCGTATTTTTATTCGCTATGTGTATGTCTTCGGTCGGCGCAGTGATCGATTCACATTAAGGTTAGCTCTATTCGCATTCCGTTTGTGTTCGCATTGATTCGAGTATTCGCATGTATTCGTCAGTTCGCAGGGCTTCGCATTTACAGATAGATATGTAGATGTTTTAATCATACCAACATTGTAGCACAGGCTGACTGATTATTTATATTTCCAAATGTTGAGATTAAGTTCGCATTGTTCAACAATTGCTTTTTTAATTAAGCTAAAATTATTCTACTACCCAAACTGAAAAGATACTGTAGTTAGATTTTATGGAATTAAAAATTGACTCGCTATATTCGCATGTCTTTTTTTCTTTGCCGTTCCCGCATTAATGTTATATTCGCTTTACGTCGGTGTTCGCCCTGATTCTCTATGGCACTATTTTCAACACTGATTATAATAGGAAAAATTAAGGTAAAGGGATAAGACATTTGTATCCAGCATTAACAAGATAAATTATCTACTTAGCTACATGTGTTCTAGCATGCTTCGCTTCATGCAGGTCGTTTTTCAAAGTTTCGTAAAAGTTTCGCTTTTTGTATCTGCGAAGCAGATATATTGCTATCGCAAACGTACCGTATCCCTAGCCATTCAGCGACGAGCTTATATAATTCAGCCAATTTATGCCAATTTAAGCCAATCAGCGATTCGTTTACATCAAATGTTTACATCGTGCCCGCTGATCTAACCTGCGAACGGGCATACCTTAGCCTCGTCAGGCCTCGTGTATAAATCGTGTTTTATATTCTTTCAAAAATATCTTGATATTTTTATCAATTTATCTTGAATTGGCTGCGTCTTTTTTTTATTCCGAAGTTATTTATCAACATGGAATCTTATCCTCATCTGGTAAGTAGTCAAATACCACATATTATATATTTAAATACCAAATTTGTGCAAATATATGTCCCACATATTTTATAATACATGAGTTCGCCAGTTCGGCAAATATTTACTATACTATCTATAGTTAAATATTGCCGTATCTTCGGCGTAGAGTTTACATGGAATGTACTCTGGAATTTTTTAATTAATATATTACACTGTATAAAATATTGGATATTTTCGAGGATATTTCAAGCCATTTATCAACATAGTTCACAAAAAGATTTACACAGTATCAAAAACAATCCTTCTGTGACTTCTGTAATATTTTAAACAGTGAAAACATTCTCAGGAGATATTGAATTAAATCCTGGTCCTGTATTTCTGTATATTGACTCCATAACTCTGTTCAAAACAACAGTCCAACTATAAGGCTGCCATCAAATGTAGTGTTAGAGCAAAGGTTGAAGATGTTATCAGTTAAAATACTTATACATTTTGGTTTTAGACATTAGAGTTTATAATTAAACAAAATTTTTACAAACATTTTCAAATAAAAGAATCCTCACCCTCCCGAGCCTCATTAGGCCAAATAAAAAAAAACTTGGTTAGCATCACACTCTCACAAATTTTCAGAGGCGGGCGGGCGGATTTTTTTTTTAAATTTTTACTCGTTTTTTAATTTTTTAATAGTATTTTTGGAGGGATGGGGGGCGGTTTTTCCACCATATCGGTGATATTTTTTGTACTGATGTTGCGAAGGCTGCCATTTTGCTTTAAGAACCTTGTATACCCAAGCCTACGCGCTCCTATCGATCAGTATATAGCGCAAAGGTCTGAGCATGAGAAAAATTTCAAATATTAAACTGTTTTAAGCTGTAAAACGAAGAGATTTACATAAAAAAAATAAAAAAAATTCAGAGGCGGCAGAAAATCGAGAGGCGGGCGGTGACGCTAACCAAGTATTTTTTTTTATTTGGCCTTACATTGTCATTTTGCTTTCTAACATAAATATTTTTCTTTAGAGATTAATACAAGAATGAAGAATAAATGTACTGGATATTGGCTGGATAATTTTGTCAGAACAACCAACTTGCAAGACAATCTTACCTAAATTCATTAGTATGGAAAATAACTTAACAGCTATACAATGAGTAATCATATATTATATGGTGGATTTGATCAATGGCACACAATGTACAAAACTAAACTTGTGATACCTTCTACTCAAACCGATAATCTCCCACAACACAATTGTTTTTGTGTGAATGTGCTGTACGTGTTAAACCGAACAGTGTGGTATATCATTAACTGTGCACAGAACTGGAATTTAATTATATACTTCACTCATGACCTTCAAAACATTCTCAATTATTCAGTGGTCTTCGACATGTTCACCAAATATTTTGTGTATGTTACTCAACAGTTAACATTGGCAAGTGTAAACAACAAGTGACATAACTTTTGCTTCATATGATTACAATAAAATTTTGAAAATTTGATGAGTATGGATTGAATTGACAGGTGACAGTTTACTAAATAGCCGGCTGTATAGACACTTTGAATATTGTTTGCATGAATTTTTTATTTCCTGACTGCATAATTATCTGTTACAATCATAATCACATTATAAAGTTAGTTAAATTTTCTCGGTCCGGGGGTCCGGGAGGGGGGGGGGTAGCACTTGCCCTGCTGCACTCCCCGCTGTGTACATCCCTATTTTAAATCTTATCTGCCATTATAATAAGTGATGAAATATTTCAATTGTCCCATGTCATCTTCATTATTCAGTTTCTTTCAAGAAAATACAAAATGTGAATCAAGTTTTTTCGCAGATACATGTACGCGTCGCGTACCTATTTTTGTACTTAATGTCCAGATCGTTAAAGAGTGTAACGGCTCTATAATAGAAAGACCTTTGGTCTTTGCATTGAGTTCTGCCGTTCTGGCCAGGCCGCGTGTATCTCGTTGATGAATGTCATTGTCAGAATGTTTCGTGAATAACTCGTCAAATAGTGTGGAGCAAAGTCATTGACACATTGTACATCATCATCATATACGGGAGCCCCCAGCCTAGTTCCGGGCTATCGCGCTGACCGCTGCTTTGATATGTTTTATAAATAAGTTTTATGCCTGTGTCAGTGCTGTCCCGAGCGCTTCAAATTGAGTTCACGTAAGCCTGGCGAAATATGGTCCAATCTTGCCCACAAAGAATTCATTTGCACTAACTGTAGTTTGGCAGACGAAGTGTTTATATAACCAAACCATTGAACAATCGAACTTTTTTTACTCGCTGGGGCACCTGTGCCCCAGACGAGTATAGGTTTCGGCTCGCATCTTTCTCCGATAGTGGATCGAAGATCGATAGCCACAAAATAGAATATTAATGAGCTACCTAATTTTTACCCAAATTATCCATAAAGCTCCTGCGGCTCCTGCCATATTTTACCCAAATTATCCATAAATAACCCTGCATTTTGAGGAAAATTCGGGAAAGTTGAACAATTTTACAAGGAATTTCGACATGGAAACAGCAACCTTCGCAAATTGCAAGTTACGTTTGGCTGCGCTGCTTTATATTTTGAGAAGAAAGCTACATCGTTCCATACGATTCAGCGTAAGAAATTGTACTTACGGATTTCAAGTGTATTACTAAACACCAGTATTCTAGCGATTTATGGCCTTTGAAAATCAAGCGAAATTGTATTGTTGATAAATCGCTCGCAGTACGTATTGAGGATAAAAATACCACCGTTCGATTCAGCGTTAGAAATTGTACTAATTACGGATGTCAAATGTACAGTATTACTAAACAACAGTATTCTAGCGAATATGGCCTTTGTCAGTCGTAGTTACTAAAACATGGAACGACCCACAACGACCCACAACGACCGCACTACGACCCCACTACGACCCACAACGACCCCACAATGATCCACAACGACCCCACAACGACCCCACAACGACCCACGACGACCCACAACGACCGCACAACGACCTACTACGACCCAACAACGACCCACAACGATCCCAAAATTACCTTCAGTTGCAATTTTGCATGACAGTAAACAATATAAGTTATTGTTTGTGGACACACCACGTATTTTATTATTACATGTGATCAAAATTGGCGGGAAATGCAAGACTTCCACTTGCGCATGCAGAGATTGTTGTTGGATTGTTGTGAACTTGTGGATTGTTGTGGCTGGTGTTTTGGTCGTCGTGGCTCGTTGTGGGGTCGTTGTGGATCGTTGTCGTTGTGGGGTCGTTGTGGGTCGTTGTGGGTTTTGGGTTGTTGTGGGGTCGTTGGCTGTTGGGTCGTGGAGTTGGGTCGTTGTGGATTGTTGTGGGGTGTTTTGGTCGTTGTGGGTCGTTGTGGATCGTTGTGGGG
>CACRXK020015358.1:1762-12268 GCA_902702795.2 Paramuricea clavata
TAGTGAGCTTGGGGCACAATTGCCTATAGGCCTTTGCGCTGATTTAAATCTGTGACATGCAGAGATCATGCGTATTAGGTTGAATGGCGTTCTTGTCGCATATAATAATTTATGTGTCCCACATCCATCATCTCATTGTTGGTTGTATAAATACTTTTCGGATGAAAAACTCACTATCAGCTACACTGCGCTGATGAGCCCCAAAAGGGCGAAACAGTTGTCCGCAGTTGCTGGTAGTGAGCTTGGGGCACAATTTCCTATAGGCCTTTGCGCTGATTTAAATCTGTGACATGCAGAGATCATGCGTATTAGGTTGAATTGGCGTTCTTGTCGCATATATATATATATATATATATATATATATATATATATATATATATATATATATATATATATATATATATATATATATATACGACAAAAACGCCAATTCAACCTAATACGCATGATCTCTGCATGTCATATATATATATATATATATATATATATATATATATATATATATATATATATATATATATATATATATATATATATATATATATATATATATATATATATATAATTAATTCTTGTTCTCCGTAATTAAACGAAGAGTGCTCAATACCAATATACGATAGAGCTTAAATAATTCTTTAATCTTAAAATATATTTGTCGCTACACTGTGTTTCACGCTTCTTTCAAAGCGATCTTCAGGCGAATGAAGTTGATTCAATGACGTGCTCTAAACTAACGGTTTGCTGACGCATCTCGCGTGCGTTCAAATTTGCGCGCGCTAAAACTATTTCTATGACAGCATTTCGCGAATATTTCTGAGCGTTTATTCAATATCCTGCTTTTGTCAGCTTCCAGTAAGCAAACCTTCTCTTCAAGGCACAGATTGCATCTTGCTGCACCAGCCGTATGCGCACGGGCACGCTTTAGTATGCTCCACTTGATGTTGTATTGCTTCCCGCTTTTCTTGAGTTTCCACGCATACTTTGATAACTCTGTTTCCGCTGAATACCGAGGAACAGTTAGTGAATTTTATGGTTCGCATGCCTCTTCTTGAACGTCCCCGCCGTCATTCCAATGTATTCCTTCGTTTCTTCGCCGTCACATGTCGAGATTTCTGCTTTGTATACAACACTTGTTGATAAACATTTATTGTCAAGCGGACATTTGTTTTTATCATGACAGTTACACATTTCTTTACTTTCTGGCTGGTTGCTTTTTCCAAGCAGGTGTTGATTGCGGTTGGAGATAACGCTCTTGATGTTGTTCATGCACGAGTAGCTCACTTTTACGCTGTTTCTATTGAAGATCTTGTTTAGGCGAGATGTTTTGGGGAAATGCTTGTCAATTAGTTGAAGGAAGTTACGTGCAATGTTTGTTTTAACATTCTTGCTGAAGGGAGGGTTGGACCATATAATATTTCTTTTCCGCCTTCTCGTTTTTGATGATGGGGTATCGTTACAGTTTTCATCAGCAGACCTTTATTTTGTTAACCTAGAGTTTAAAATGTACACAATAACAATGCTTGGCTGCCAACTGCCTTCCTCGTTTGAACGAGGATAACTGTATTTCTAGCTTTAATGTGGAAGCATTGATTTTATGACCATGAAAAGCAGAAAGATCTGCAGAAACAAAAGTGTGACAATATATTAGCCACCCTAATAATCTGCAAGGTGTCTGCCGTATTATATTTTACACTATCAAATTATCAATCTGCATGTAGTAAAATCGTTATAGTCTTCGTTTAATTACGGACAACAAGAATTAATTATTCGCACCTGCAACGCAGTTGTGCACTCTATTTTTCCGTTTTGATTACACAATCAATAATCTTAAAATGCACAAGATTCAATTCAACTACTCGCTGAAAAACATTGGTTTGCCAACACATAATCAATATCGAAGACGCCTGATTGAAAAAGTGGAAAGCGTCGTCCAACGTATGCGGTGGAAAGCGAATTTTTTTCTTGGTGGTGATAGTAATAACTTAAGAGACAGTAAATTTGGACTACCGTCTAGGAAATGTGCGCCCAATGTTACTGAAATGAAAGGATTTGAGGAAGATCTGATCCGAATGGTAACAAATGTCAAATTTAAAAATGTCGTCGACCCTTTCTTAGACAATGTTGCTGAAGATTTAGAAAAAGTTAATTCGTCGGAAAATGTTTTAATATTCGCTGACAAAACCAGAAATATTTACGAAGTAACACCTGGAGCATATGATAAACTAATGGCTGATAACATTACTAAAACCTATAAACTGGGAAACGACAATTTACCTGAGGATATCAATACTGAATTAAAGAACATTGCAAGTAATCTTTCTATCGCAGATTGCGTCGATACCATGGCAAAAAGAAACGCATTTATAACGCTCAAGGACCACAAAGATAACTTTGATTCAAACCCGAAATGTCGCCTAATTAATCCAGCAAAGAGCGAGCTTGGTAAAGTAAGTAAAGTCATACTTGATGAGATTAACAACAAGATTAGATCAATACTTAACGTAAACCAGTGGAAGAACTCGTTATCTGTTATTGACTGGTTCAGAGATATCAATAACAAACCGAACCACACATTCCTATCTTTCGATATTGTCGAGTTTTATCCATCCATTACAGAAAGTCTTCTCGACAAAGTTATCTCATGGGCTAAAACATTAACAAGCATTACCGAAGAGCAAATATCAATCATCAAACACGCAAGAAAAGTCTTGCTGTTCTACGGTGAAACGACATGGGCAAAGAAAAACAACGCGTCGCTATAATTTGACGTTGCAATGGGTAGTTATGATGGCGCAGAAATATGCGAACTTGTCGGCCTATTCATTCTAAAAGAAATTTCGGATAAGTTTGGGAAAGAAAACGTGGGGTTATATCGGGATGACGGTTTAATGCTATTACATGGTAAGAGCGGGAGGCTAGCGGACAAAGCAAGAAAAACATTGCATACTATCTTCCACGATTTAGGCTTAAAGATTACAGCCGAAGTCAACAATCACATCGTGAACTTTCTTGACGTTACATTGAATCTGCAAGAAGAGACATTCTCCCCATACCGAAAACCGAACAACGATCCCCTCTATGTTGACAGTCGTTCAAATCATCCACCTTCTATCATAAAGCACATCCCGGAAGCAATTAACACACGAATCTCCACCTTATCGTCCGACCAAACTTCATTCAACTTATCCGCACCTTTCTACCAGAACGCACTACGCCGTAGTAATTACAATACAACTTTACAATACTCTGCTGATGAAAACTGTAACGATACCCCATCATCAAAAACGAGAAGGCGGAAAAGAAATATTATATGGTTCAACCCTCCCTTCAGCAAGAATGTTAAAACAAACATTGCACGTAACTTCCTTCAACTAATTGACAAGCATTTCCCCAAAACATCTCGCCTCCACAAGATCTTCAATAGAAACAGCGTAAAAGTGAGCTACTCGTGCATGAGCAACATCAAGAGCGTTATCCCCAACCGCAATCAACACCTGCTTGGAAAAAGCAACCAGCCAGAAAGTAAAGAAATGTGTAACTGTCATGATAAAAACAAATGTCCGCTTGACAATAAATGTTTATCAACAAGTGTTGTATACAAAGCAGAAATCTCGACATGTGACGGCGAAGAAACGAAGGAATACATTGGAATGACGGCGGGGACGTTCAAGAAGAGGCATGCGAACCATAAAAAATCACTAACTGTTCCTCGGTATTCAGCGGAAACAGAGTTATCAAAGTATGCGTGGAAACTCAAGAAAAGCGGGAAGCAATACAACATCAAGTGGAGCATACTAAAGCGTGCCCGTGCGTATACGGCTGGTGCAGCAAGATGCAATCTGTGCCTTGAAGAGAAGGTTTGCTTACTGGAAGCTGACAAAAGCAGGATATTGAATAAACGCTCAGAAATATTCGCGAAATGCTGTCATAGAAATAGTTTTAGCGCGCGCAAATTTGAACGCACGCGAGATGCGTCAGCAAACCGTTAGTTTAGAGCACGTCATTGAATCAACTTCATTCGTCGCCTGAAGATCGCTTTGAAAGAAGCGTGAAACACAGTGTAGCGACAAATATATTTTAAGATTAAAGAATTATATATATATATATATATATATATATATATATATATATATATATATATATATATATATATATATATATATATATATATATATATATAAATAAAAGATTTCAACGTGCAACCAAAAGAGACATTTATAACGTAAAATAAAATAAAAGCCACTCAAATTTTGCACAAACGTTTTCGCTTTAATGTTAGCTCCTCAGGTACATATTTACAATGAGTGGAATTTAGTTTATCTATTATCTACGTTCTATGATATCATATTATAATAACTATGTTAGGAATGCATATATTTACATGGTGTGAAGTCACCCGTTAAAAACATTCTATTGATCTAAATGTGAGCATAAACTTAATGGTTTTTTAATTAGCGTTCAGATCCGGATTCAGTATATTGATATACTATATATATATATATATATATATATATATATATATATATATATATATATATATATATATATATATATATATATATATATATATATATATATATATATATATATATATATATATATATATAGTACAATCTGCAGACATGCATGTTTCGGCGTTCAACGCCTCGTCAGTGCAGCTTGGTACACATCTAGATGCATGATACCTCGGTATTTATACACGTGAGCGTGCTCTCACCAAGCGCATGTGGTACAACACGAAGGTATCGACGCATCCATGCAGACATGCACAGAGTGCAATGGGGCAGTGTGCTCAAACAACCACAAGGGAAGTGAGGTTTGCATTATCGCTAATAGTCACCCATTATCAACTACATTAACCCGAAAATTGTTGTAGCTATAATTATGACGATCGACATTCTGCATCATAGCGCTCGTGTAAGGAAGAAAAACACTTTAAAAATCTTAATATGTTTTATCTCATATGTGTTAACGAGTAGGCTACTACAAAGTGACAGAAACTTAATTTTTAATCCAGTCTCCCCCAGGCATGCAATCTGATGTCCGTTTTGCCAAAAACGACGCTTCAGCTTAAGCTCTATAATAAGAAATATCCTGGGCGTGTTGAGAAATCATGAACTAGAGAGTAAATTTTGACTTAAATAAATCTTAATATCTTGTTGCATTCCTTATTTTTTATTATTACAATGTTTTCATGAATTGTTTACAGAATACGGAGGTAGGCCGGCCGGCTTAATTCTCCGTTTTGCAAGAATACAATCCATGTAGGATTTGTTATACTATTTTTGCTTATTATAAGATTCGATCACGATTTGTTTAACTGAAATAATAACAGTTGTTCTGGAGCCGGTTGTACGAAGGCCGGATAGTCCTATCGAACAGCGATTTGTCTTAACCTTTCTAAAATTTTCTAAAAAACTGCGAAACCACGCATATGAAGCTCACAATTAATATAAAGGCCGTTTTCCACTAGGCGGAATTTTCCGCGCGGAGCGAAGTTTCTCTTTGTCTTTTCTAATTAGTTCCACCCGAGAAATCACAAGACAAAGAAGAATTCCGCTCCGAACAAACAGCTGGGAAATTTGTTGTCTCTGTGCAGGGAAATTGCTGGCGCACACGATATTTCGCAAAAATTCGAAAATTTGAAAAAACAACACCAGTGGAATTTCAACTTATAATTTTGCATTTTTTAAGACGGCGATCAAGGAGATTAAATTGTAGGAAAAACTTCACTAACATCTCAAGTATTGAAAATATTTACATTATCAGCATTTTAATTGTGGATTGATTCAAAATTCAGGCGATAAAATTACACAGCTAGGAGTTGACTTTTTTGCTCTTCGAATGTCCATTTTCATTCGTGGATTACCACAACTTATTGGTTAATTCGTGGGTGCTAAAATCGACATAAACGTAAACCGGCAACCAAGAGCTATAAAACAAATGGCTTTTAGTAGTATAGTAGGTGGTTTTCGGGCCGGATTTTTGGGGCGGCGCGGGGCTGCGCATCATTATATATGCAGGTAATTACTATGCAAGGGGGCGGCGCATCATTATATATCCAGGTAATTAAGGGGCCCGCACAAATGAGGGTGCGTAATGACGTCACTCATTAACATACGTGATAATTATATGCAATGACGTCACGCGGGCGGGCTTGAACACGATCGGTTGAAACTTGCTGACTACGCATTTTTTAGCGTCCCTCCACGTGTATGATACAATAGTTAGGGCTATACACAAGAGAATATGTTGTTGTCTGGAGTTTTATAAGTACAGCTCTAGCATTTTGCCGTTATTTTCAAGTGATTCCTTTAATTTAGCTCCTAGAGGAGTAAAAAATCTGATACTATACGAAATAGCATTAGTGTTATATATCTAAAACTTATATATTCGGGGTATACAGCTATATGTTTTGTTGTTAAGTAATATATAAATATTATCAAGCGTCAAAACGCTGAGAAATAGCATGCGGTAAAAGTTATTATATATCTACAATCAAACTAATATTTAAATCCCGGTCTGCCATATGAGGTCTATATATGAGAGAATATGTTGCTGTTTAGAGTTATATAAACACATGGAAATTAGAGGTTATGATATATAATTGTCAAGGGATTTCTATATTTTAGTGGTAGTTTTTTAAAGTACTAAAACTCGGATAAGGTTAATAAATTTAAGCTATATTAAAGCACACCGGTTGCTATGTGTTGTTAGGGTGAAACTAATTAAAGGATTAACTTTTATCAGAGATTAGCATTTTTCTACTGTGTGGATAAATACGTGTAGATTAGGATATTCATTGCGCGGGCGTCGCGGGTTATCCGTGCGGGAAGAGAGAAAGCGATTTAGACAAGACAGGAGCGCTTTGCAGCTAAAAGTTGAAAGACTTTGTGTGGAATCCTGTCAAAGACAACATGACTGCCTCATGATGAACGAAAACGAACGATGGCAAATAAGGAATCTATTCGTCACAAAAATCAAGACATATTTTAAACTAAACAGTTCCTAATCCCGAGTTGTCAACGTCGTTGTTAAGGTTAATATTTACATGTTGTTCAACGTTATTTTAGCAAATATTCTACATACATATATACTGTTAAGATGACCGAGTCAGATCATAAGTATGCTTATCAAGAATATAAGTTAGAACTGGAACAGTTGTAATATATTTTGCGATAAAAACATGTAATCGTTATATACGTTGTTGTCACTTGTTTCAGGGGTTTCGCTCTCAGATTCTTCATCATAGCTACTTTCATTATCGTGGTTGCTTTCATCTAAGATATTGATATCCTAAGATACTGATATCCTAAGATACCGATATCCTAAGATATTGATATCCTAAGATGTTGATATCCTAAGACATTGATATCCTAAGATATTGATAACCTAAGATACTGATATCCTAAGATACGGATATCCTAAGAAAATGATAACCTAAGATACGGATATCCTAAGAAAATGATATCCTAAGAAAATGATATCCTAAAATCCTGATCAGCTCCTTAGGCTCGGAGCCAGCTCTTTAGGCTCGGAGCCGAGCTCCTTAGGCTCGGAGCCAGCTACTTAGGCTCGGAGCCAGCTCGTTAGGCTCGGAGCCAGCTCCTTAGGCTCGGAGCCGAGCTCCTTAGGCTCGGAGCCAGCTCCTTAGGCTCGGAGCCAGCTCCTTAGGCTCGGAGCCAGCTCCTTAGGCTCGGAGCCAGCTCTTTAGGCTCGGAGCCGAGCTCCTTAGGCTCGGAGCCAGCTCCTTAGGCTCGGAGCCAGACTCCTTAGGCTCGGAGCCAGCTCCTTAGGCTCGGAGCCAGCTCCTTAGGCTCGGAGCCAGCTCCTTAGGCTCGGAGCCAGCTCCTTAGGCTCGGAGCCAGCTCCTTAGGCTCGGAGCCAGCTCCTTAGGCTCGGAGCCAGCTCCTTAGGCTCGGAGCCAGCTCCTTAGGCTCGGAGCCACCTCCTTAGGCTCGGAGCCAGCTCCTTAGGCTCGGAGCCAGCTCCTTAGGCTCGGAGCCAGCTCCTTAGGCTCGGAGCCAGCTCCTTAGGCTCGGAGCCAGCTCGTTAGGCTCGGAGCCGAGCTCCTTAGGCTCGGAGCCAGTTGCATAGAAACACGGTTCTATGTATTGTTGCTTTCAGGAAGAGCTTCTGTGAAGCTTCTGTCACAGAAGCTCTTCCTGAAAGCAACAATACATAGAACCGTGTTTCTATGCAACTGGCTCCGAGCCTAAGGAGCTCGGCTCCGAGCCTAACGAGCTGGCTCCGAGCCTAAGGAGCTGGCTCCGAGCCTAAGGAGCTGGCTCCGAGCCTAAGGAGCTCGGCTCCGAACCTAACGAGCTGGCTCCGAGCCTAAGTAGCTGGCTCCGAGCCTAAGGAGCTCGGCTCCGAGCCTAAAGAGCTGGCTCCGAGCCTAAGGAGCTGATCAGGATTTTAGGAAATCATTTTCTTTGGATATCATTTTCTTAGGATATCCGTATCTTAGGTTATCATTTTCTTAGGATATCCGTATCTTAGGATATCAGTATCTTAGGTTATCAATATCTTAGGATATCAATATCTTAGGATATCAATATCTTAGGATATCAATATCTTAGGATATCAATATCTTAGGATATCGGTATCTTAGGATATCAGTATCTTAGGATATCAATATCTTAGATGAAAGCAACCACGATGATGAAAGTAGCTATGATGAAGAATCTGAGAGCGAAACCCCTGAAACAAGTGACAACAACGTATATAACGATTACACGTTTTTATCGCAAAATATATAACAACTGTTCCAGTTCTAACTTATATTCTTGATAAGCTTACTTATGATCTCACTCGGTCATCTTAACAGTATATATGTATGTAGAATAGTTGCTAAAATAACGTTGAACAACATGTAAATATTAACCTTAACAACGACGTTGACAACTCGGGATTAGGAACTGTTTAGTTTAAAATATGTCTTGATTTTTGTGACGAATAGATTCCTTATTTGCCATCGTTCGTTTTCGTTCATCATGAGGCAGTCATGTTGTCTTTGACAGGATTCCACACAAAGTCTTTCAACTTTTAGCTGCAAAGCGCTCCTGTCTTGTCTAAATCGCTTTCTCTCTTCCCGCACGGATAACCCGCGACGCCCGCGCAATGAATATCCTAATCTACACGTATTTATCCACACAGTAGAAAAATGCTAATCTCTGATAAAAGTTAATCCTTTAATTAGTTTCACCCTAACAACACATAGCAACCGGTGTGCTTTAATATAGCTTAAATTTATTAACCTTATCCGAGTTTTAGTACTTTAAAAAACTACCACTAAAATATAGAAATCCCTTGACAATTATATATCATAACCTCTAATTTCCATGTGTTTATATAACTCTAAACAGCAACATATTCTCTCATATATAGACCTCATATGGCAGACCGGGATTTAAATATTAGTTTGATTGTAGATATATAATAACTTTTACCGCATGCTATTTCTCAGCGTTTTGACGCTTGATAATATTTATATATTACTTAACAACAAAACATATAGCTGTATACCCCGAATATATAAGTTTTAGATATATAACACTAATGCTATTTCGTATAGTATCAGATTTTTTACTCCTCTAGGAGCTAAATTAAAGGAATCACTTGAAAATAACGGCAAAATGCTAGAGCTGTACTTATAAAACTCCAGACAACAACATATTCTCTTGTGTATAGCCCTAACTATTGTATCATACACGTGGAGGGACGCTAAAAAATGCGTAGTCAGCAAGTTTCAACCGATCGTGTTCAAGCCCGCCCGCGTGACGTCATTGCATATAATTATCACGTATGTTAATGAGTGACGTCATTACGCACCCTCATTTGTGCGGGCCCCTTAATTACCTGGATATATAATGATGCGCCGCCCCCTTGCATAGTAATTACCTGCATATATAATGATGCGCAGCCCCGCGCCGCCCCAAAAATCCGGCCCGAAAACCACCTACTATACTACTAAAAGCCATTTGTTTTATAGCTCTTGGTTGCCGGTTTACGTTTATGTCGATTTTAGCACCCACGAATTAACCAATAAGTTGTGGTAATCCACGAATGAAAATGGACATTCGAAGAGCAAAAAAGTCAACTCCTAGCTGTGTAATTTTATCGCCTGAATTTTGAATCAATCCACAATTAAAATGCTGATAATGTAAATATTTTCAATACTTGAGATGTTAGTGAAGTTTTTCCTACAATTTAATCTCCTTGATCGCCGTCTTAAAAAATGCAAAATTATAAGTTGAAATTCCACTGGTGTTGTTTTTTCAAATTTTCGAATTTTTGCGAAATATCGTGTGCGCCAGCAATTTCCCTGCACAGAGACAACAAATTTCCCAGCTGTTTGTTCGGAGCGGAATTCTTCTTTGTCTTGTGATTTCTCGGGTGGAACTAATTAGAAAAGACAAAGAGAAACTTCGCTCCGCGCGGAAAATTCCGCCTAGTGGAAAACGGCCTTTATATTAATTGTGAGCTTCATATGCGTGGTTTCGC
>CACRXK020015361.1:0-12267 GCA_902702795.2 Paramuricea clavata
TTAAGGAACGACCCGCTGAAGAACTTTAGATACGGATAATGACGTTGAACACAACTGGACTTCATGGAAAACACAACTCTTCTCCAAGCTGAAAGCCTTCATACCGAAGCGCAAGCCTTGTAAGTTCATAACACCGCCATGGATTGATGGTGAGGTAACCCATGCAATACGGCAAAAGAACTCGCTTTGGAAAAGAGGAAAAGAAAAGAACAACTCAGCTACTTGGGAGAGATTCCGTGAAAAACGTAAGAAGGTAAAATACCTAATAAGATCTAAACGTATTGCCTTCCTTAAGAACATTTCAGACTCATGCTTTTCTCACCCTGACCGCTTCTGGAGTTACTTCAACCGGTTGACGAGACGTTCCAACATTCCCAAAACTGTCGAACTTAACGGACGTTCTCACTCGGATGTGAGGTCGAAGGCCAACGCGTTTAACACGTATTTCACCACCATTTTCAACGCTGATACATCAATACCCAGTAACCTTCCCTCCTCCCATACACGCATATCGTATCGACCCTCGAATTTTCCCACGAAGAAGTATTGTCCTCTCTACAAAATCTCAACTCGAGTAAAACACCTGGACCGGACAATCTCCATGCAAGGTCGAAGGCCAACACGTTTAACACGTATTTCACCACCGTTTTCAACACTGATACATCAATACCCAGTAACCTTCCCTCCTCCCCATACACGCATGATATCGCAGCGACCCTCGAATTTCCCCAGTATTGTCCTCTCTACAAAATCTCAACTCGAGTAAAACACCTGGACCGGACAATCTCCATCCGAGAATTCTGAAAGAATGTGCAAACGAACTAGCTCCCTCCTTATGCTTATTATTCAACAAGTCATTACGTATGGGTAAGCTTCCAAGTGATTGGAAACAGGCAAACATAACACCAGTGTTTAAAAAAGGATGTAAAGCTTTTAGTGCCCAACTATCGTCAAATTTCGCTTCTATTTATTGTGAGCAAATTGTGTGAACGTTGCGTCCTCAGGAACTTACTATCGAAGCTCAGTCACCTTCTAACATCTGCACAGCATGGCTTTGTTCGAGGAAGATCTTGTATTACGCAGTTGTTGTCAGTTCTTCACGACTTGGGAACCACGCTTGATGCTGGTGATGAAGTAGACGTTGTCTACCTGGACTTCAGTAAAGCCTTTGACTTGGTGCCTCATGGGCGATTTTTACATAAACTTTCACTGTTTGTTGAACAGGCAACTCTGTATTGTTTTGTATAATAGGTTTTCAACTCTTATTTGTTTTGTATTGTAAATGAAAAAAGAAAAACGGTTTATTTCACTGCTTCGCTTTCACTGCACTGCTTTGCTAACCAGGCAACTCTGTATTGTTTTGTATAATAGGTTTTCAACTCTTATTTGTTTTGTATTGTAAATGCATTTTCTAAATTATCAAACTTTGGTCAAGCTTTATCCCAAATATAAAACCTGTTATACAAAACAATACAGAGTACAAAACAATACAAATTGCCTGCAGACACAGATGAAGTATATACCAGATGTGTAACTTAATAGGAATTTGTGTCCTCAAATTTCCCTAGATGTGCATGTTATGCACAAGCAATCGCACTTGCTAGCGAAATGGTGTCCTGGAAAACATGAATTGTTTGCATATTATTGCAGCTTTTTTGGATCGAAATTTATGGATTAGACAATCAAGAGCATTGTTTGTTCAATGTTCAAAATTGTTAAAAGCAATTAAAGTTGTGGAAAAAGTGTTGAAAGGAGTTTGAAAGCAATGTCAATGACATATTACCAAATGACAAATTGTCACACGAGCGACATTTGCTAGGAAGATGGTGACCGTGGTACAACTTTTTTACTGAAGTTACACATCTGTTCTTACTTAATCCATGCTGCGGAGGAGACTAGGTGTGAAAAACTGAAAGTTTCAGCTTGACAGTCTGACAGGTAAATTAATTAAATGGGTTTCTAATTTTATTGTCCGATCAGGTGCATAGTTAAGAATTTAACGCCAGAAATTTGTTACTCAACCGTCATTTATTCAAATGTAAACATGGTCAAGGTCACAGACGTCTGAACGAAGGCCAAGCAACAAATTATATGAAATATATTCATTCAATTTGAAATATTCACTCACATTTCTTCGTTTTAGAGGTCTATAGTAATGATCTACCTTTTACTGAAAGTGTGATCTTGATCTTGTAAAATAGTGGCATACACTTTGGAAGAATGTGGGCCCTGTATATTTTTCAAGAACAGTTGAACATCTAGCTGGTCATGTGGAACATATGAGATATCATGTGAAGACTTTGAAACAGAATGGGGGGATACCAAAAAAGTGGGGGTGTCTTGGTCCACTGATTTCAATAATTACCTGTACCATTACAAAGAACAAAACTGAAATATTAAAAGCAAACAACAGGGTGCTTTACGTGCTTATATACTATTATACCAGTACCATGGCAAAACAACATTTTTATGAAAAGTACATTTCATGAAATGCTCAGTCTCATGGTACAACACAACTTAAAACGTTAGCATTTTAATCACATGCAATGTAATGTGATCAAGTGTGATCACATGCAATGTGATCAATGGCATGTAGTAAAACACTGACTACCGGAGCACCGGAACACCACCAGAACACCGGAACACCACCTAACCCTAACCCCAACCCTAACCCCCAACCCTAACCCTAACCCCAAACCCTAACCCCAAACAAAATGATGGTATTCCGGTGTTCCGGTGGTGTTCCGGTGTTCCGGTAGTAAGTGTTTTACTACATGCCGTGATCAATGTGATCTTTACCAAAGTTATCAAGTGGGAGGGTTGTCCCTGTTTCACTCTAAAATATCCAGTACTTTCCTTGTTGCAAATTGATGCTAATCTCAATGCCCTCCAAATCAAGAAGAATATCTTCAATGTGATCTTTGGTTAATGTTGGCAACAAAGATCTTCCCTGGATCTCCAACAGCTTCATCAATTGAGGGTAAAATACAGAAAGGTTGAATTGCTGCGACAATGTATCCTGGAATCTAAGTTTGCAGTACCACTGAATATTGATAGGCTCCTGCTTCATGTTACATGGACAACATATATACTTGGTACCACTCTCTTCAAGCTTTTTCAAGCAACTGTGGCAAGTGAAGAAGTTACTTAGAACTTTACTGAAATAGTTACCTCTTTTGTTGCCATCTCACTCAGGGAGAGTGTCACATCTGGCAGTGCTTCACTAAATGGAATGCTGATTTCAATCTTGCATCCACACTTTGCTGTATTGACAAACTTCTCATTTGCGTAGTTATCTTCTCATACCCTCATGTTCGTGAATATATATGTCTTTCCATCTTCAATTGAATCAACCCATTCTTCCCAAAATACAGCTTGGATGGAGGCAGTCGGATCAACAAGAATAGCCATGACTTGTTTCAAAGTTCCATTGTCTATTTTCACATGCTTGACACCACTCATCTGTGTATCATTTGCCTTTAATGTAACCAGCTGTCCCAGAGATATACCATGGACGTTTGACAGAGTAACTAGTGCAGATGAGTCATCACATGAGAAACCAATATAGGCTCTTTGTAATCTTCAATAACTGTGTTTGTTGATGACAACATTATTGAATTTACTGATGAAATCAAACTTTTAAATTTTTATTGGACTTCTACCTGCACTTGCTTTCTTGAGAGGGTTGCTTTTTTTTTTGGGGGGGGGGGGACAAACAGCCTTCAGTTTGGATGTAGAAGTTTGCAAATTGCAAGTCATGTATGACATATACTTCCAAACTTCATTGGAATGTCATGAACATAACAGATGAGTTGATCACCTATAGAAATCAAAGCAAACCACTTTCACATCCAATGGCTTAACTAGTACTAATATTTTAGTCTGTCTAACTCCAGACAAATTTGTTTGACAAGGTGAGAGCACTGGCACTTAATGATTTAACTATTTCAAGTATTCATTTATTAGTTAACCCACTCAGCAGCAATGCACGTGCCTACTTTATTATTTTACTCTGTATAATGCCAGATGATTTTACTCATCAAGGGGGAGAGTTTTGGACTCTAATGGGTTAATCTCACACATGTACTTAACAATCAATTATCACAGAGGTTAGGCTCTTGTGGATTATCAAGTTGAAGTGTTCATCATCCATGTATTTCTAGTATCTATGTATTGTTCCCGAGCCGACGGCGCGAAGCGCCGTGCGAGGGTACTAATTCCCCCCGGCTATTTACACCCAGGAAAACGAAAGCATTAGCAAAGTCTAAAGTTCATCAAATATCGTGGGCGTGGGTCACCAACCGTGGGTGGTCATCCTCACTGATCTCAAAAATATGGCGGACTGTCATGAATAGCAAACACTGTGATTGGTCCAATTTAAAGTTTGCATTATAACGACTGCATGACGACAGCGAAATAGAAAAATTTCTTTAATATTTGATGATTGATGAATTTCTTGCAAATATATTTCATTTTTGCTCGTATTTTTGCAAGATTTTGTAAATTGCAAGAAAGAAATGGCGAAAGAATCGGCTAAAAGAAGGGAGCCGACGTTAACGAAGGTAAGTTTGTTTTAAATATTGATTTTATAATTGCTTTAAAACCCGACGGCCTTTGCGTATATGAAACAACTAAACAAGACAGCATATCGGGCCCCAATTCAGTCTATCTTTAATATTGATTCCTTTTTTTATTATATTGAATTTTTTTAAATAAAAAAGAAAGCAAAGTTATTTGCATGCTAGAATTTGAAATCATTTTATTGCAAACTCAAAGTTTATCGATAAAGCCATTTCATTAAAGGCAGTTTAGTTTTATAAAGAACACTTTAAAACGTTTTGCGAAGCGTTTGTGGTTGAAATTTACCTTAAATTGAAGCTTATATTACGTATAATATCATACCTAACATATATATGTTGGGAAATTTATAATTTTGTAATTAAAAGTGATATTTTTAAGCGATTTTTCATTTGTAAGAACGATTACCGAATATTCTTAAAAAATTATCGTGTTACCATGGCAACTACTTTAGATAATTCATGTTCGGAAAATACAATGGTTTTGTCAGCAAGGCGAGGGTTTCTGCATGCATGTATTTTCTAGTACTATTTTAATAATATGCATGCTGATTAAGTTATGACTAGAATCTTCTATGACTAGGTTCTATGACTAGGCTAACTTAGCCGAGCACATGCTTGAAATTGTGTGTTATGCAGAAATCAATTTCTTGATTTTTAATTAAGATCCCCGCTGACAAACACCCAAACATTTTATTTTTCTCTGAAAATTTTTCTGATTCCCTGTCTCAGACCAATGGATAAATCCCCGCCCTTGGGCAGCAAAAAACACTATTCTTATTAAGGAACTGATTTAACCACAGAATAAAGATCAGTAACAGAAGGGCCACTCACCGCTGCAACGTGTCCACGTTTTTTCATGCAAAATAAGCAGTTTGCTGGCCAGAAAGCGGGGCAGCCAGCCAGTACAGCATGTTTATTGGCCAGAAAATGTCATTGACTGGCTAGGAAAATGGCGGCCAACATGCGTAATGCGACATGCGCGAGGACAGAAACTTCAAAGCTTCTGACGTAAGTGGCCCTTCTATATGGATCTTTATTCTATGATTTAACTATAACCCACTCCTGATTACAATGAGTTAAATTTTGTAATGTGTTTTGTGAAAAAGTGATGATATTCTAGGCATGTTTTAGAGTGTGTTGTACATGTCAATCATTCTTTGAAACAAACTATAGACAACAAGTTTGAGAGTTTGTAGAATGTACAAACAAGTATGTATACACAATACCTTGAACTTCTTGACCTTCTATATCTGATACTGTATGAACTAGACTGTAAACCCCACTCTGCAATATCAGAAATTTATTAAATAATTATTACAGTCAAACCAGATGTTCTCTTGCAAGCAACATTGCATTATTAATAATCATTAAGTCGCATTGCACCCTCATATGCCCTGGAATTGGCAAGTTTACTCAGTCTAGTTTAAAGGTTTTAGAAGAGATTCTGTTGCAATTTTTAGGGCATGATTTCCACTGTTTACATGACCCTACTGTTGGTCGTCTTGTCCAAGAATTAAAGTTGTTTAATTTAGCTTGAGAAGTGTGTAGTTTCAACTATATGTAGGCTACATTTTTGGCAAGAAAATAAAAAATAAAACCACATTAAAACGCGTATGAACATTTTTGGCAAAAATTTAAAATCAGTATATTGAATTATGCTGTTATTTGGCAGGTGCGAATTCTGAAACTACATCAGTATATGACAGCGATTGAAAAGCTTCCAAAATACTGCTTATTGTTTCATATATATCCTCATAAATTAATAAAGCCGACATCATAAAGTTACTACAAGCTCATTTACTCAGAAGTACTCATCGATAACCTGAAGGAAACATTCTAAAATAGGTCAGGACATTGTTAATTACAAAATACCCTTCTCAAATTCCATGAAATGCGGGAAGCCACAAAATTTATAATGTACTTTGCAAAATTGCAATTTAATTAGTAGTTTTTCTCACATACTGCTCACTTACTATAATTATCATGGAATTACTTTAGTAGAGCTCTTTTAATAATATATGTAGCATACAGATTTTGTGAAATAAGAGCTATATTTTTAGGTGTTTATCTTTTGAAAACTGCGGCATGCACAACAAGGTGTTACCCATGTGTTTACACTAGTCGTTAAATGTGGCAGCTCATTTAGTTAAAATTGATTAATCATTTATTATTCTTTTTAATGAAAAGATCAGAACATATAAAATTGGTTCTGAGTATTGCCATTTCAGTGCTTGCCTTCCCTTTCAGTGAACTTTATAATGAAAAATTCGCCATATTGCTTGCTTGCGACTTCGGGGGCCGAGACTTTGCTACATGCTGCTACTTTATAATCAACTATATTTTCATGACACACAGTCCTCTTTGAACATCTGCTTGTTTTTAATTTTCAATGTCTATCAACAAATTAATTGGTCCACTTTGTATTATGATGTCATAATAAAAGCAAATGTTCTATTGATCACACGGTCATCTAATAATAGAAGCAAATGTTCCATCAACAACATGGTCAGTAGTACTGGCAGTTTGTCAGTCGCCAGGCTTTATAGCGAGCTTGATAGTTTACATGTAAAGCAATAAGAGTTTAACAATACAAAATTAGGAGCCTATTAGTCTACGGTATGTCTACGGTATAGAAAGAAACCTTTATACTTGCTTCTGCAAACCAAAGCAAAGAACGGTGAATGCAAAAGAATGAACACAGCCTGTGTTGTCATCTATGGTCGTCAGCCATATGACCAAGGCATGTGACCCCATGATGTCATGCAGCACAGCCCACTGAACTATATAACAATATATAATGTATATATATATAATGGTATATATAGTTCACTTGCACAGCCAGATTGTTGGCCGACTTCCTGTGTGGCCGCTATCTTGAAAGAAACCCTTCATCTTAACACACGAGTTACCAGCACGTTGCAACATAAGTCTCCGATTGAATACTGATATTGACAAACGTCCTCAAATAAATTATATTAGTCAATTTAAGAGACAACTATAAACACTAATTAAGGCTCCGTTTACAATACTGCAAATTTACCGTAGCATAATGATTTGGATCCGGAGTGCCAAACGTAGTGGTCCGTAGTTAATGCACTACAACAAACCACTCTGTTATAGTGTAAACACAATACTAAGAAACAGTGAATTTTTAATATGCTACGGCACTCTCTGTTATAGTGTAAAAACATTATAATTCTGCAGTTAACACACTATGGCAACCCACTCTGTTATAGTGTAAACACAATATAGTCTCAACACTAGAAACATAGTAAATTTTTAATGGAGTGTTTAGCTGTAGCGTCATAGTGTAAACGCGGCCTAATCTGGTAACGCTGTACGCAAAATCGCAAATGCATGTAGGCTTAGCTACGGTATTCTTATACCAAAGGCTAGCCACATGTACGCACTGCATGAAGTGCTCTGAAAACTGAGCTACAGTACATAGTTAAGGTGATGCCTGTGGAAGGCATGTCAATATGAGTAAATATCTGGGTTTAGGCATCTCTTGGAAATCACAAGTGTAAATTTTTAGAGACTCCAATATTTACTAGACTGGTTTTACTGAGAACTATACTCTGTCATTCCCTGTTGTATTTCTGTTCTTCACCACCCCCTTTAAGTTCGGTACTAAACATTTTAAAAGACTGTATGATTTGAAACTAAAAAGAATCACATGCTTGTTAATTTCATTTCCATTGTAAAAAATCATATGTGCATTAAATAAAAATTACCTTTCTTGGGAGTTATTTTTTCATCCTCCTCTAAAGAAATGTTTTCATTGTCGTCTGATGACTCATCTGCAGCTAAACTCAATTAGGATTGCTTCTGGACTGAAATAGTTTGAAAATGATCAGTGTTTTTCGTCAAAGACTTGAGTTAGGAATTCTTCTGGTGTTAAAGGAGAGTAAATTAACTTAGCAACCAATAAATGTCTCCAACAACATGTAATTAACATAAATAAGTCTAATACTACCTAAATTTCCCATTGCCGAGTTTCTTATATGCTCAGCTTGTTTCCTATCAGCCTCGTCTTTTTTTATCTTTCTTTCTTTTTCAACCTGTTTTGCTTCGATACAATCTCTGCGGTAGGTTGAAATGTCTTCTCCATAACCTTCCTCAGTTCCAGATCTGCAAAAAATACAAATTACATGAATTTTTTGACCACTTTGTTGAAAGTTTCTTTAAGCCGATGAGTGTCAGTGCTTGCAATCTCCTTGTGGATTGAACTTGTCTGGCATTGGACAGGAAAAATGACGAAGTAGGGTGCATTGGAATACAATGCAGCTTAATGGGTTAATTGTTTTAGATTATAGTTGTTTTATATGAAAAACAATTCATCCTGGTAAGTGAGATCTCAGCCCACTATAAACACATAGAAATGGGCCTGCAGTAATTGGCAATAAGTTGTTGCAGTGACTCAGCCACACTGTTTTGTGATTGTAATTTTATGCAGGCAAAGTTAATAAATTCATTAAATTAAATTTTGACTATAAAAGCTACTACACGTAAGTACTCCCCACTGTAAATGGGCTGTCTCTATAAAATATATTAGTGTCATCTGAAAAGAGTATAATTGAAATTATTTTACTGCAATTCTGTAATATCACTTGTATACAGCAGGAACAACAATGGCCTAAGTATTAAATTCTCTTATTATTAAATATTATGAATAAAATGCAATATAGGAATAGTGTAATTGTATAAAAAATTAAAATTCCTATAAGAATTCGTATAGGAATTCCTATAGGAATATTTTTTTCCTATAGGAATTTTTTTTCACCATTATCAATTCCATTTTCCTGTAGGGGATCGACACAGAAGACACCAGGCTTTGGCAAAGGTGATCTACTTTGATTCCGAATTTCTAAAAGTTTCGATATTGTAGTCAGCTGGGTTTGGACTAGGTTGGGATTCCTGAGGGGGTTGTCAATGGTAGTTGAAGATTGGTTTCACATGGTTGAGGGGTGTTGAATCCTGTGTGTTAGTATGTTGATGGATTTGCACATTACGGGCATAGGTAGGTGCCAGGAGATTCAGCTGGAATATGTTGTCATTGACTCTTGATCTTTAACAACTATAGGAACAGCTTGATTTCCTACTTCACAGGTCTAGGCTTCGTTACTGGACAAGTTTGGCTGAGAATCGAGAAATTTCTTAATGTGTTCATATACACCATGGTTAATAGAACTAGATGGTTAGGCTAGCTGGACCATGTGACAAATATGTTATTGTTCATTTTTATTTTTGGTCACGTGACAAGGAAAGGGGGTGCTTTGTGATGAGTGATTAGGAAAACATATGAGTGAAAACATAATATGCCAACAAAAGATCATATTTCAAAGCGCTAGAGGGCTTCTGAGATCAAGATGGAAATTGAAACAGAAAGCGAACAAATATACAAACCTATTTTGAACGTTGGAGATGAAAATATCGAAGAAAGCGAGCTTCGTGAACAGTTTATGATCGAGGGGACGAAGGCTTTGTTTATACACCACGTTTGGATAATTGTATTTTTGCCGTTGTTTTAGTATGTCAGGATACGGTTAAACGTTTGAAGTAATATTGAACAGTATGGTTGGCTCTAATTGTGCTTTGTATGGCTGTCCGACCAGCAGAACGTGTGAATTTGCAATTTTTAAAATCCCTGTTGTTGGCGCAGCCGATGTAGTCTGCGTAGGAGACTACAGCCGATGGTGAACAAGAAGAGAAATGCTCGCGAAGAATGGCTTCGAACTGTTTTAAAGGACTAGAGAAAAGACGGTAGATCTTCAGAAACAAATAAGATTTTCCTTTGTGAGCGTCATTTGAAGCCATTGTAAATTTTGCATTTTATGCATGCGCTTGTGTGATCAGATGTAAACAAAGAGGGCATTGTATTTGCATATTTACATATCCCATGTCTATTAAATATCTATCTTCTGTAGACCCCAAACGAAAGATTTTATAACTGGTAGCGTACCACTAAAAATTTACAGTACCTACAATAAACACGAAGTTCCCATAGCTGAGCGTCGCATTCTCAACATATAAATACCAGATAAACAACCTACAAGCTTCGAATTACACACGTTAGTTCAGTGGCTGGCGAGGTGGCAGGTGTGTCCAGTATTGAAATTAAAACTGCCCTTACAAAACCAAATTATATGGGACATATATGGACCAACTATGGGATTGATATGGTTCAACCTATGGGCCATATATGGAAGTTATATGGCTTTGGTATGGCCTGGTTGCCTTCATAGCATACCCATATCATGTTTTTGATATGGGTTTGATACGTATTTGGTACAAATCCATCCATATCCCATATGACTTACTATGGGAAATACATGGGTTCCTTATATCATTTCAGAACAACTTTGCTATGGGTAAGATAGGATTCTATATGGGAATGATCTGGGAACATGATATGGAATTCATATGGTTCTTGATGTATAAACTATGGGATTGATATGGTTCAACCTATGGGCCATATATGGAAGTTATATGGCTTTGGTATGGCCTGGTTGCCTTCATAGCATACCCATATCATGTTTTTGATATGGGTTTGATACGTATTTGGTACAAATCCATACATATCCCATATCACTTACTATGGGAAATACATGGGTTCCTTATACCATTTCATGACAACTTTGCTATGGGAATGATAGGATTCTATATGGAAATGATCTGGGAACATGATATGGAATTCATATGGTTCTTGATGTATATAAACTATGGGATTGGTATGGGTGCAACAATTATCATATTATACTGGGAATGGTATGGGCACTTGTTTTTCATCCCATACCAAACCCATGTTAACATCTAACATCCAAATGCTAGATGTTAACACATTGTGGGTTTGGTACGGGATGAAAACAAGTGGCCACCATTCCCAATATACTTGCTACAGCTCAAGAAAATTGTACTGGCTGGCATACATAGTTTTACTAACATGCAAAAAATCTTCAAAAACACAATACACAATTAAATAACATAGTTAATAAATAAACAAATTACAAAATTGTTAACTAATTTACTATTTCTTAATGAACTTGCAAAGTTTGTCTAACTAAATTACCATGGTATAACTATATATACAAACATGCGATAATGTCAAGTACTAAGTGCTTATTGATCTATATAAATGCATCGATATCTATAATGTCCTCAGTCCTCTCAACTTGTGGGCCTGACTACAGACTATTCAAACTCTTTGCATATGCCTGGCCTCCACGTCACTTTTCATGTTTATTTTTTGTATCACCTGACTTGGTGTAGGGCCTTCTTTAGAAAATCTTGCAGAGCAATATGCCCACTGGTGTCAATAGCAGAACATGCCAGATCCTTCTACAACCTCTATCATCTGCAGGACAAAATAATTCAAACGTCAATATTTTGCCAGATCTGACAAAAATGATTGTACTGACAGAAAATTTATACCCTATATTCTGCAGCCAAATTTTCACCAAGCATTTTTGCATCAAATTTAATATTTTACTCTGTCTAACGGAAGACAAATTTACTCTGTCAAATGCCAAATCGTTATGTTTTATTATATGTCTAATTACAGACAATTTTATTTGTTAAGTGGAGAGTCTGGCACATTAATGGAATAAATATTTAATAAAATAACAAAGTACTAAAGGTAGGGCACATTGCTTTTAAATATTCCAACACAACAGCTTTTGCAGTTAAT